>NJDC01002740.1:85538-98794 GCA_002245475.1 Calephelis virginiensis | reverse complement strand
TTTAAGTGAAATTTGACATAAAACATGCACATCAGAATACGAAAAACCTAAATTGAACAACTAAAATGTTTTAGATCTGTCAAGCTAATATTTTAGTTTAGATGTGTACAACAGAATACCAAACGTGATTAGACAGCTCTAAATCTAATTTTAGGTTAGTTTAGACTAGTTTGTACCAAGGGAATCGGCACCATTGTTTAGCAAGGATAAAAGAACTTTAACTGACTGTGAATTACGTGGGCTTGTCTAGATAATTAAATATATAATATGGCGAAAGATTAAAATTAATCCATAAAAGATAGAAGAATAAAGGTTATGTAGTAATAATCATTAGAAAAGTAGGCTAATTAAAATTTCTTTCAGTCAAAACTGAATACAAATGGTAGATGTCAGATAGGCATTATGAAAAACGATTATCTTACCTTCAGCTGTAGCGTGTGTAGTTATAATATTCTATCTAAGTATTTCTAATGTAATACAATTTTGAATTATACGATTATAACATTATCGATCACAAAGAGAATGTTTGAGGTTAATAGGGCGATGTCTTTAGCATTTTCAAATAATTTGAGATACACAATTAATCTCAATCTTTCTTCATCTTAAAGTCATGACAAATCATTACTTTTTTCTTTCTGTCTGATTATAATGTATAATAGGTATTTTATTATAATAAAATCAATGATATTTTATGAATGCTTCTTTCTCAATGGTTGACACTTGGATTGGAGTAAAATACAGGGCTGCCAGTGGCAACTTGCCAGTTTGCCACCTGCCAACTCTGTTTTCTACGCGGATGCGATTGTACAACACTAAGAATAGTCGTGTTTTTCAAGAATTTCAATAAAACAATAATCGGTCCATGGATATGTATAAGAACTAGGTACTTTATTTTTGGTCTCCCGATGAAAAAAGAGGTATAATATAAAATTTTAATTATCTGTGCATATGTGTGTGTGTGTGTGTGTGTGTACGTGTCTGGCGGTAGCATCATAGATCTTAGAGGAATGGACGGATATCAATGCAATATAAACAAAAATACTTTTTGTTTGAAAGGTGCCGTGATCGAGATGGTTTTTAGGTGTAATTTTGGTTAGATTGATAGATTAGATAGAGTTGTAGAAAAAAATTATTATGCTTTAGGATAAGTTTACTTTACGTGTAGATAAATTTACGTTTTGACGGGTAATAAAAGACAAGTTATTTTTACTTTAGTTGCTAAAAATAATCTTTGACCATCCCGAGAAAATTCTTTGTTCTAGACCTTCGATAATTTTTGAGTATATTTTACCACTACTAACAATTTAAATTTATGAGACTTTTCACAGATGCTTGATTATTGATTTCTATAATTATCAATAAAATAATAAATAATTAAAATTCAAAATTTTCTTAGTTCATAAAATTGTAGATGTCTCGTTAAAACAAAGCTTTTAAAATTTGTTTTTATCATCATAATTAAAATTGTTGTTATAAGCTCCTTTTCGTGTTTTTCTGTTAAAACTTTTATGTAAAGCTTTGCACTCTCTCTGTTAGAATTAAAGAAGTATTAGCTGCTCTACTCTGCTCCAGCGTGTAATGCAAAAATATGTTAGTAGATATACCTAGTCTATATTCGAGTTTGTCTACATTTGGTACATAAGGTAGATGTTCAAACGCAGTAATAACCTTCCAAATCCAATGATAGTGTAGGAAGTAACTAAGTAACATATTCTTTAAATTTTCGTTTTTCATCAACCAAAACACTAAGGTACTCGTATTTTATTGAATCTGTTCTATTAATGCAACCCCAGTGAAAAAGTATTTAATCCTAGGAAAGAGTAAGTACTTTTGTTTATAGTTACTAAATGGAGGTGCTAAGATTAATGTTTCGCGGAAATAGGCGTGAACTATATTTGATATTGACTGTTAAAAGATTATACTAAAACCACTTGGATACATGAGTCATGCCTAATTCAGCATGGTTCAGTGCTTCATGCCATATTGAACCATGAAGCAATATTGCTGTATCGTCAGAATCGTATAAGGTTTTGGCATTGTAAAGGGAAATGTGAATATCACTAATGTGTAAGAAAGATAGGACAAATAATAATTAATGATCGTATATCGTACTGAAGACGAAAAGTTCATATAAATACGAACACTAGTAACATGGCCGACTGGCGACTGACAACGACAATTGACAAAAGTTGACTATTGACATTTGACAGAGTTTTGGTGCCATCGAGAGAAAAGATGGTCGAAGTTTTTTTATAATTATTGAATTTCGTGTTAATATTGAGTGCAAATAGTCAATTTTGGTGGCATTTTGAACAATTTTGTTCACTGAAAGTGCACAAATGAAATAATCATGAAGAAATAAGCGTATCGTACATTTCCTCGTTGCCGCCAAATCTCATTACATGAACTTGAGTAAACAGACCACCGCTTTACCCAAGAGCCTGACATGACTTGTCAGCTTATGACTGATGACTAATAATAATTGATTTATTAATATTTATATAAAATTTGATGCAAATTTCTACTTGACTAATAGCAAAATACCAACGAGATTGCCAAAACCTAAAAAATGAAAGAAAGAAAGACATTTGACAGATTATTTTTTTTTCCTAATTTGTCTATTTCTGGGACCGGCTAAGACCTTTTGGCCATGCTGCCACGTCTTCCGTATAGATTATTTTTTATTTTTATTTTATTTAAGTTAATTTGCCCCTTTCTGGGGCCGGCTAAGACCTTTAGGCCATGCTGCCACGTCTTCCGTAATAATAAATTCTTTTTCATAGTAAAATTTTAAATTCATTTCTTCAGTTTCTTAACATATTGTCTTCCCCTTTTTAAAAGTCATTTCCTTCACTAAGACAAAGCTTATTTGAGTCCTTCAATACGTCTTTAGTTTTAATTTCTTGAAGTTTACATATTATGTTTCTCCGTTAATTTGTTTTATAGTACGTCACATCCTTGAATTACGATTATTTTCACACAAATTATAAAACTAAAATTCTGAACACCAAAATCATCTTCTTTCATGTTGGCGCCAAAACTTCTTCGACAGTGCAAAAAGTATTTTTAATATTCTTTTTTTTACCTCTATATTTTATACTAGTCTTATATTATGTAATAAACCCAAATCGTAATATTTCATGTCTTTTTCTAGTTTCGTCTTCAAATTTCTTTCTTGTTCAGGCCTCTGCCTCTTCTGTCGTGATAAAACTCTACAATAGTCTTTCACTAGTATAGTTTATTTACTAAATCACATTTACACACAACTAAGTAATATTTACACTTTAATTAATTTACAAATTATACATTTTTACATTATATTACACATTTTTAGCTTAAAGATTGGAGGGAACCCTCGAAAAGCGCGCCTTCCCCCTCCGACCGTTCCCGCCAACCCCTGATTATTTTTTAGTTAATTTGACACTTTCTGGGGCCGGCTAAGGATACTTTTAGGCCATGCTGCCATGTCTACAATTGAGTCTTTATTTCAGTCATTAGTCACTAATTTACAAAGTCATGTCAGGGTCTTGAGTAAAGCGGTGACTTCGTTATCAAGCTCATATAGTGAGGTTTGGCGTCAGCTAGGAAATACAAGATACACTAACTTCTTCATAATTATTTCAATTTAGTACTTTATCTGATCAAAATTTATGTAATTCTTATCTAAGTTAACTAATTTTACTCATAATTTACACCAAACACAATAATTACGAAAACCATACGACCATCTTCTTTCACGATGGCGCCAAAAAAACTCTGATAATTATTTTTTTTATTAGTTAATTTGCCCTTTCTGGGGCCGACTAGGACCTTTAGGCCATTCTGCCATGTCTTCCGTCTTATTTCTTAATAAGTCATAAGTCAGTATATACTATAGAAATAGGTTAGAGGTCAATGGTATATACAAACTACAAAGTTATGTCAGGGTCTTTAGTAAAGCGGTAGTCTCGTTACTCAAGCTCAATTAGTGATATTTGGCGGCAGCGAGAAAATAGACGATACACTAACTTCTTCATAAATATTTAACTTGTGCACTTTACCCGAACAAAATGAAACTAATTCCCTTCTAAATTGACTAATTTTACTCATAATTTACACAAAATTCAATAATTACGAAAAAATACGACCATCTTCTTTCACGAAAGTGCCAAAACTTGATTTTTTATTTTATATGTTATTAATCTCTTGGGGAGCGACCTCAAGCCATTCTGCCTCTTATTTCGAAATAGTTTTTCTTATTGTTCAAGAATCAAAAAGAAGAAAAGGTCAATAATGATTATTAATACAGTTGTTCAAAAATAAAATAATCGGGACCTTGAAGAAAAGAGCGTACTCATTCCTTAAAGGTCGGCAACGCATTTGTGATACTCCTGATGTTGCGGATGCCCGTGGGCGGCGATGATTTCTTTCCATCAGGTGATCCACTTGCGCGTTTGCCTCCACTTGTATAAAAAAAGACAGACATAAAAACGCGTGCTTAACATACTTGTACGTTTACAGTTGATATACAGTAATCATTGTGTTGAGTGTGAGTTTCGCGTTATTCCATACATTTATGTCATTAAACGTAAACGCGATAGTAAAGTACATAATTTCAAAAGCTGAAAACTCGGCAGTCGGCACACAGGAGGAACACTGTACGGTCACCTACGGTTCCGTTTATTGTACCTATCGAGTACTATGTATTGTCCTTTAGAATACGGTACAAGTTTTTTTTTAGTTACACTTTCACACATATCTTCACGCCAAGTCCCTGACCAGGTTGGCAGAGAGTATAAATTGCCAAATGTCATGATCTCTACAGACCGCCGTCTCCTCAATATTTATTACCCTTTTCATACAAACGTGCCGATTTTAGAGACTCGTAACTCCACCATTGGATAAAATCCGAGCATGACTGTAAGTAAATTATCAACCTTGGTCTTCCCGGGTAACTACATGCATCCACATTCGCATTGTATATATCTGCTTTGTCAATCTTTAATTTGTATTCCTTTCCACATGACCGGACCAACAGTCTTTTTCGTTTTAACCCGAACACTTTTTTTCAATCCCACTTTTTCTCGCATGCCACTGTTCACGGCCAGCGAACCACAGATTTTCCGTAGCACTCTCATTTCGACCGCATTTATTCTACTCGCGTGCTTTTTCTGATACACGTAACTTTCGCTTCCATACAGCAACTTTGGGACCAGTGAAGCGAACCGAACATCTGATTAGTTATAATAGGTATAATATATTTGCCGTGATAGAATGTACCAACCGATCCCACAGCTCCCCTCTGTAACAGAGTGTCGGACACAATGCAGTTTTAATAAGTAGCCAATCTGAGTCTAACATAATCCTCTCAATTCACCCACTGACGTATCCTAAGTGTAAAGGGTTTCCCCATGTAAAAAAGGTGTTATATATTTTCCTTAATAATATATACAACCACCATGGGCTATTAAATGAAATCACGGACTTTTTTCGATTTCTGGCAGTTTTCGATAAAAACGTCTAATAAACTTAAATTTATTAGACACGTTAAACATAATTTTGTCGTATCACATCATCAATATCAAAATTTACACATAGCCTTAACTAATTACAGATCTAAACTTCCTCAGGAATCTACTGGTAAAAAACCGTATTAAAATCCGTTTCGTAATTTTTAAGTTTTTCGCCCGCGGCACTTGCGGCCAGGGGACTTTGTTTGATAACCTACTAGCCGATCTGGCGAACTTCGGATCGCTTGACATTAATAGCTACTACCTAACAGTTTGTATAGACTAAAGCATTGTTTTTTCCCATTTTACCTGTTTTTTATGTTCATAAGATCCTTCCCCCGACAATAACCTACGCTACAAAAAAAGAATTAGCACAATTGGTCCATCCGTTCAAGCGTGATACAAAGTCCACGCGAAATGGGGATTCATCTTTTATATAAAATTCTCGTGTCACAATGTTCGTTCCCTTACTCCTCCGAAACGGCTTGACCGATTCTCGTGAATTTTTTTTTAGCATATTGGGTAGGTCTGAGAATCGGTCAACATCTAACTCACACCAATTTTTTTTAAATAAAATCACATTAAAAATATAGCAGAACAACGTCTGCCGGGTCAGCTAGTTTTTATATAACATATATAGGTACCTAATTATTCTGTGGTGCCCGTGACGGTTGAGTCGACCGCTTACTAGCATTTTTCAATCTGTCCGTATACACATCCTGGAAGGACCACTGTCCCTGGCCAAGTAAAAGTCATGAATGAACTATAAATTATTTATTTTTATATATTATGTATATCACAGATTCATAAAACACTATACATTCCTTTAGGTTAGTATTCAAGAACGTACTCAAGTTAAGTATCACGTTTTGATCTTAGTAAATTTGCTAAGGACATTATTCAAGCGTGAAATGCACAACATGGAAGGGAAATCGTAATTATCTATTTTATATAGTGATTTATGTTCAATAAGTAAAACCTCATTTTAAATAAATGTCCAGATCATCAAATAATTTTACAAAATATCCTATGATGAAGCTTTATGACATTGATATAGTTATATTTTATTTATTAAAATTAAAATATAGGTCAAAACAAAAAAAAATATCAATTAAAGATTACGTATTTTCACGCAGCAAGTGACGTCACGCAGAATATTTGAGATCGTCGCGCGACAAATCGCTTTTTAATTTCTTATGCCCGGGTCCCATATTCAAGAAACGAGTCGTTTTGATTACGATTAGTAACATTGCTAACAAAGGTTGCTAGTTTTCAACATGTTACTCTTTGTTTTTTTTTGGAAATATGAGTAACGCTACGTTACTTTTAAGCCAAAACATCGAATGGTTTAACTTACGGACTATGTGTAGTTGAATATAGGACCGGGCATTAGTCGCACCGGTGGTCTCTTCTTTGTTGCTATTTGCATACAATTATTAATATTTTATTTATAGTTTAGTTATACGTATCTAAAATGGAAGTTTCCATAAAATGCCAAAGTGACAATTTGCCTGAAATTGTGATTTTATACACGTTGCGTTTTTTCTATCAAATTTATCTTTTGTTAATTAATAAAAGGAGTAAAATCTTAAGTGAGTTCACCCCATTTACTTTATTTTAAATTTCTTTTATAGATGCCACTTAGCACTCAAATAATATTTTACCAAAGTTTTAGATAGAAACAATACACTCAGCATTTATATAGATTTCTTTGTCCACCATCTAGAAATGAAGAAAACGCTTCTCGTAAAATGCAAGCTATGCTCGACAATGAAATTATGAGGTATGCGAGCGGGCGACGTGACGTCACAGACTAAAGTACTATGTATAACAAAATCTTTATCATTTATTGTAATATTTAAGGTTTTTTTACAGTTTTGTTTTTTTAACCTAATCTCTTAATTTTAATAGATAAAAAAGTCAGTAAGTTTTTCCCATTTTTGAAAATTTGTTTTCCCAAAATTTGAAATTTTGTCCAACTCGTAGGTACATTAGCGACATCAAAAATGTTAGTTAAAATCGTTGACTACAATTCAGTATTGTTTGCAAAATGTCCTCTTTCATAAACCCGTAGTGGTTTCCAATTTGTACCAAAACCAGACTTTAAGCGGAATGCTAAATATTTTTTGTATTTACTTGTTTTTTGTTAATTTCTATAATAACTAAAAAAAGTTATTATTTTTTTGTTTAATACTTTTTCAAACGTTCCACAAGTTATAACAACAGTAAACAAGTGAATGCATAAGTGTTGTTTTGCATTTGCGAAATATTTAAGAAACCAGACTTCTAAGACAAATTTAATAAAAATCTTTTGGAATCCTGTTGTTTTTTAACATCCTATTTTACTATTTTTTAGTCACATAGATTTGACCGTGCCATTACGAATAGTTACGACGTTCCGAGATGGTAAATGAGATAAAAGCTATCACATGTTTGGTTCTTGATTTAAAATTTCCCTTCATATTTCAGGAGCGACCGACAAAAATACTACAGGAATGATGTTTTAAGAAGCCTTTACCCATGTGTGTTAATGACGTATTTCAATATCTTAAATCAAGTTAATTACAAAATTAGTTAGTTGACCCAAAACGAAATTTATTTTTATAATACTTTTTTTAATCCATCAATCAATCATTTTATTTATTTACTTTCAGTTTAGGTAACTGAGATGATTATCTTAAGGCTAAAGTAAATCTTACTAAACGTTTAAAATGAGCACTTCACATCTCATTTTCTAGGCTCAGTAGAAGTTGACCTTAGTTATTCTTTTAAACCGCCTTTGCATCTACATATTAGTTTTTAACTTTTTCAAAATCTTGATTTTTTTTCACGTATTTGTGTAACATTATACACTTCTTCATCGTAAGCAAGTCTTTTAATGTAATATATTAAGTTAAATGGTGTTAAATATGATAATCGTGCCGACCAGGGTGCTAATTATGTATCTCAGTGGCTAACTCAAAATGGAAAAGTGTTTTTTTTATGATATTGGAAGGCAAACAAGCAGACGGATTTCCTGATGGAAAGAAATTCACGCCGCCTAGCGACACCAAAGGTGGTAATGGTGCGTTGCCGACCTGAGGCCGGGATGTTAGGCCTCGAGCAAAAGTAAGTTTACCGGCTACCTTACCCTCCAAACCGGAACACGTCATGACGTTATGGCGGCAGGAATAGGTTAGGCGGTGGTACCAATCCGGGTGAGTTGCTGCGAAACTCTACCACCTAGTCAGATGTCACGGTAAGCCTGTGCTCGCCTTTTACGAGCTGCTTGGCAGGAAGGAAGATGGTCTATTCTGCAAAGGAGCCCGGACCAACACGGGGGAACGAGTTTTATATTTGCTAACTCCAGTGACCAACAGAAATACAACAGAGATAGCAAACACAAATCATTTGACAGCTATTTGATGTTTACTTTTCCATTTTGAGTTGGCCACTGAGACACATAATCAGTCTCCTGGATGACCTCCACCAATCCACTGGTCATTATTATTGAACGCCTATAAATACGCTCCTTTAAATAATCGATTATTGAAATAATATTTCTACTAAAAGTTGAACTGCCCGATTTATATTAATATCACATATTGCGTATAAGCGAATCATTTTGGATTGACTCGCGTCCTTGTATTGGTCCATCATTATTACTAGATTGCGAAACCAATCACCGCGTGCTTTGTGAATAAATATTATTTGATCGGTGATAAAAATGAGGAGGCAGAGCAGTGGTCACAGGAAGATATACTCTTGAAATACTTGAGCGCAGGTCAATATTCTATAAGTGATTTTTAATAGCTATTTAAGTTAAATAACTTACATTTTTTTTAATTTACATTTTTACTCATGTGCGGTTTCATTAACATTTGCAAACGCAAATCAACAACCTGTTTAAACAAATGTAACAATTAATAGTTTTAAAGAAAGAGACACTTGTACTGTTTTACTTATCAATAATTTATTACTTTGTAATTAGTAGCCTACCGGTTTCGCTTATACAGCATCATCAGGGCTAAAACTTAAACTACCTTAACTACCTTAGTTTAAGTTTTAGCCCTGATGATGCCGTATAAGCGAAACCGGTAGGCTACTAATTACAAAGTAATAAATTATAAGTGATAAGTAAAACAGTACAAGTGTTTCTTTCTTTAAAAATATGAATATTTGGAAGTTTTACCAAGCGCCGACGATGGAAAATATCAAATATATGTAACAATTAAGTTTTCTTTAATCCATAGGTTCTTTGCTCTAAAATAAAGTGCAAGAAATATAGCGCAACCATTGACATAGTGAACTGACGATGTGTGTATTTATGAGTGTGGTGCGCGATTAGCAGAGAACATAGGTAATGTGTGCGTAAGTGGGGTGTACAAGATTTGTGGGAGGAGGAGGTTTAGTGGGTTGGGGGGGACACTATATATGGGGGGGCTATCGCTTGCGGCGGCGCGGGCGCGGCGGCGGCACGGTGACGGTGGCGTCGGCGAGCTCGGCCGCGGACGCTGAGCTCTGCTGTTCCAACTTGTCGCGGGCCTCCACAAAGAACATCACGTCCCGTAATTGCTCCTGGAGCTCTTCCACCTGCAGATAGATGGATATAGTTAAAAAATTACAACGTATAATTCGTGTCGAAATGTTTTAAGATCAAAAGCAAACTGAAGAACAATATCTGAACTACACAAATTGACTGTGCAAAAGCGAGCAATATCTTATTGATATGTTAATTTTCATTGATTACAAAAATAATGTAAAAATAAGAGATTCTAATCAAGTTATGAAGGTTCAAAAATACGACAAACCGCTTCGAAAAAAGGTAGGTAGTGCCCTTGCGCTTGCGCTTGGCTTGCCCCCAGATTTTGACACTTTTTCCGTGCTTCATAAATTATCACTTTTTTGTAAAAGTTAAAATAATATTTCTAACAGAAGCTTTTTTTTTGCATTTGATAACTTTAGAATTATATTTAAGATTTGATATATTCTGTGAGAGATGACTAGAAATAAAATTATATAAAAAAATATAAGTGTGGTGTCGTGGGACACCAGGTAGGAACGAAGTTCCTTTGGCTAATGTAGAATCGGCACAATTCATGAATATATACTATACATTGGCGGGTTAGAGTGAGGGAGAAAGAGAAAGGTATTATACTCGCTTGTGTATAAGACTGTCGCATCTGCGAATGTCTCATTTAACGGTTTTACTCTCGGTTTTTACTATCACAGTTTGTTCAGGTCGCGCAGTAAAATCCCTATCTCCTCCGAGCCTGCCGTAAGGAACTTCGTTACAATAACAATTGAAATGAAATTGAATTTTACTTATATATACTATTGACATAAAATAAAATCAATAACTTTTACAGAATTTTAAATCTTCCCTATGACAATACATAATCGCACATAGTACCTGAAAACATCACTTAAAATTTTTAACTGTTATAAACGTTACAGTCAAATCAAATGAAAGAAGCAAACCGAGCACTGCTAACCTTTGCAGTGAGCTCTTCTTCCCGCTCCCTGGCCCTCGCCTGCCACTGCGCCTGACTGCTCGCCAGCGCCGCGCCCAGGCTGCGCTCTTCTGACAGTGCACTCTGCAGGGATGATACCCTAAACACCAGTATGCATTATTCACCACATGGAAAAAGAAATTCTCAAGAAAAACACATAAAAACACTAGTACAAATTAAAAAAAAACAATAAACAAACAACCAACATATATCTATCAACATAAAAGTGTAAAGCGTAATATAAAACTTCCAATCTAAAAAACCTGCATATATATAAAACTAGTAAACAAAAGACTTGATCAAGTCAAGGAAGCTAGCGATAAGAAGATAGACAAATATATCTCATCAGAAAGTAGAGAAAGCAATAGGTATTATAACAATTTTTGACGTAGGGAAGGGACGACCTCTTTGCCCGCTAGAGGGAATCTAGTAATTTAGGTTATTGGACTAATATATTGTTGTAGCAGTGAGTAAGATAGCTTGTAAATTTGCACACGAGGGATAAAATCCAGGTAGTAAAACGACAACGCATCAGTTACATCTGTTGTGTATAAGGAGGACAGTTGTTTCTTATCATTAGGGTAGTTGGCAACTTGTAAAAAAATATTAAAGTTTTTTTTTATCTTGTTGCAAGAAGTATCTTCTTCACGCCCATATCCCCGACGAGGTAGGCAGAGACACAACCAGGGCACCCACGACTAGCCGAAGACACTAAGTCCCACAATGTGATAGGTGACAAGCCTATCGCTAACCGGGCACATTTCCAATCCCGACCAACATTTTTTGTGATAGAAAATTGGAAAAATCCAATTTTCTTTTTGTTGGCCGACCCGGGATTCGAACCCGGGACCTTATGTAGTCAAGTCCAACACCCGGACCGCTAGACCACAGAGGCGATTGAAATGTTGCAAGAAACACTAAAATTATTTTATTTTATTTTTACATAGAGGTATTTTTATTTCTATTAAGATTCATCATCTTTAAAATAAGGTAACTTTTAAGTATGTGGAAAATACGAAATCATAAAAAAAAATTATTTCAATGAATTCCTAAAAATACGAGAAATTAAATTAAAGAATGGCTCCCATTCGAAGAGGTGACAAATCCCTTTGTATGTTTTTTGTTGATAAAATTTAAAGTACAACACGTGTGTAAAATATCGGAAATCCGATACCTAACATACTGTATATAGGATAGTTTTTAAGGTATTTATTTTTATGAAGCAGAAAACGAGAGCAATTTAATAAAATCTACATCTTATTTTAGAGGATAAAATGCTGTTTTCGCACTCTGCGTCTCTTCCAACTGAGTCAAATGAGATACCTATCTAACTGAGACACCCATGCCCTTACGTACTTGGTGGTGAGTGTGGCCAGCCGACGCTCGAGAGGTGCGATCGCAGCTTGAGCGGTAGCAGCATCACGCTCTGCGGTTTCAGCGCGTTCTCTTAACGCTTCCAATTCTTGCTCCCGCTCTGCTACCAATCTGTGATCATATTCGCAACATTGAGATCAGAGAGACAAAGTGGAATTAAAAAATAAATGCTAGTGTAAAAATAAGAAATATGGAAGTTGAAAGATTGACAAAACATATACAATGCGAACTTGAACAGCCGCAGGTTTATCCGAAACTGAATTGTGCAAAACCGATGTGTTTGTATGAAACGAGTAATTTATGTGAAGGAAGCTAGACAGTTCTGCAGGAATCGTGATATTTGGTACTTGACATCCTCTGCCTACTCCGCAAGGGACTTGGCGTAACTATAATAATTGAACCTAAGTAAGTTATCAAATTAGTGCTTGTGTTACTGGAGTCATTCAACAATGCTAATGATACTAACAATTATTATTATAAGGCTTATTTTACATCAATTAGTATTGTTAAAACTAGATACATTAGTTAATGTCACATACGTTTTTCTTTGTTTTATAATAGTACTCGTAATATAATATCCTTGGACAAGTTACAAAAATTGAATCAAACCCCAAAGTTAGTAGATCGTATTATGCTTGTGTTATAGGTGTTAGTCAACGATTCTACTACCAACTACTACATAGAAAAACTTAAATAAATACCAGAATAAATTTAATAAACACACCCACACTCAGAAATGCAGACGGATCCCGTATACAGTCATAATCATGGTCCTGAATGTGTATTTGTCATAACTAGTGGTCGCCCATTGGTCGAAATTCGACCATAATAAATTTTAACATCTTGTTGATAAGAACGCCATCTTCATTTCTCAAGACCAACTACTTTGTTTCCAAACTTT
>NJDC01002740.1:0-64149 GCA_002245475.1 Calephelis virginiensis | reverse complement strand
CCGTGAAGTCACCGGCGGATGACGTGTTTCGGTTTGGAGAATTAGGTTTCCGTCTAACACATGACGCTTAACCAGCCTTAGGGATGGCAACACATCTTTAGGATACATCGGATCAGATCGGCATCGGATCACCTATTAGACGCAACCATCAACTGTCACATAAAAATCATGTTTTTTTGTAATAATAACTTAATATAATTTTGGGATTAATGATTTTAAAATGTTACTTTAATGGGAATAATTACTTACATTTTTTTTTATTAAGCTACACTGAAAATTTTACTATAAACAAGCAACTTACCAAAAAATTAAATTGATGTTGTACATGATTACTATTATAATTAAATTTCAATTACGTATGCACCGAAGTGTATTTGTTGCCGCGAAATGCCCAGTGACAGTTTCGAGAGCAAATCACAAATTACCATTATGACGCGGCATGTTGAGAACCAATCACGTAGTTTGAAATGTCAAACTGTGCCCCGCGCGCTTCATACCACTAAACATACCTAAAAATGACTTCTGCGCATAAAACGGTCAGCGCTCAAGATCCGTGGTCTATTTTTTTAAATATTAAAATCAGTTTAGCAATACGGCAAAAATGGAATATACCTAAATTTTAATTTTCCTAATTTTATCTCAGGTAAATAGGGGAAACAGATTATTCTCTTTACAGTGTTATCTGCACTTTGGCAATTCCTGAAATAAGATTTTTTTTTAAATTTACAAATACACATCTTCTCTGTGGTCTAACCGTCCGACGTCGGATTGACTTCTTAAGGTCCTGGGTCAGGCAACAAAAAAAAAAGGAATAGAAAATGTCTAGTTTGTTTTTTTATATTTTTTTATAAAATAACGTTACCCGGGATTGGATATGTGCCCGGTTGGCAATAGGCTTGCCACCTATCACATTGTGGGACTTAGTGTCTTCGGCTAGTTGTGGGGGCCCTGGTTGTGCCTCTGTTTAACTCTTTTGGGGATATTGGCGTGGAGACACTTTTTTAGAAAAACACATTTAGAAATGTTAGCAACAAAATTTTGAGCATTGAATGTTACCGAAAAATCATTATTCAATAAAATCTAAATTATCTTATACCTTTAAATGAGCAATTCTTGTATATATATATAAATATATAATTGGAATCGGCTTCAACGATTTTCATAAAATTTTGTATGTAGGGGGTTTCGGGGGCGATAAATCGATCTAGCTAGGAATCATTTTTAAAAAATGTCATTTTATTCGTGTTTAAACTTAAAAATTTATTCGTGTTTAAACTGAAAAATATGACTCTTTCTGACATCTATTGGCGAATAATAATACTATTTTTTGTGAGTAATAAAGTTGTTCCAGCAGATGGCGTTGTTAAGTGACACCAAGTCTATAAGTGTTTGCTAAAAAAATACCGAGCAAAGCTCGGGCATCCAGGTACTTAATAATTAACTATGGTAATTTCACATTAAAAGAACGGATACTTCACGGGTAGAGCGGTGAAAGCGGTCACTCTAGGTGTAAGGAAGATCAGGATAAAATTAATAAGATAGTTTCAAGAAAAGGAAAGTTCTTTTATTATGTTCCCACTCAATGTCAAGTTCATTTTCACTATCTGTATCATTGCTGCTTAAATTTTTATTTATGCAAGAATATAAATGGGAAAACTAATTACTCAATAATTGATAACTGAATGATAAGTTATGATCAGGATAAAATTAATAAGATAGTTTCAAGAAAAGGAAAGTTCTTTTATTATGTTCCCACTCAATGTCAAGTTCATTTTCACTATCTGTATCATTGCTGCTTAAATTTTTATTTATGCAAGAATATAAATGGGAAAACTAATTACTCAATAATTGATAACTGAATGATAAGTTATATTGTAAAATAATTACTTAAAAAATACTATAAAATCAAATAAGATATCTATTTAGACAAAGAAATTTAATTAAAAAGTAAATTAAAACAAAACATATTTATCTAAAAAGTATTATACAATGATGATATATTCTGGAAATAATAATTTTTAAAAGTAGTTTACTGAGCACAACCGTCCCGTACGCATACCACGCGAATCGCCGGTTGGTAGACTATAGTATTATTTTTACATACATATCTTCACGCCAAGTCCCTTACGGGGTAGGCAGAGAGTATCGAGTGCCAAACCTCACGATTCTGACAAACCTGTCTTGCTTCCTTCACATTCATAACCCCTTTTCATACAAACACGGCGGTTTCGAAGACTTGACACCACCCTCGGATAATATCCGATTGATCTGATCGTGAAATGTCAGCCTTGGTCTACATCCATCCACATTCGCATTGTATATCTGCTTTGTCATTAAATTAAATTAAATTGAAAAGTTGTTTATTTCTTGAAAAATAGTTACATTATTTCGATACAGTTGTTGAGACCAGCCTACTAAGTATTTAATAAATACTTGTGTCAGGTGGTCTCGCTCTTTCTTACTAAAATTTATCACACTTAGTTTTATTTTTGTTACATCATCTAATGAACTATTATAATATAATAATAATACAAATTTACGTGAATTTCATGTGTGAGAAAATAATTGAAATCAAAATCAGTTAATACAATTACAATCAAATAAACATTTAAGATTAAAATATGTATATCATGCATTTTGTGTGTGTGCGAATGTGTGTGTTTATGTGTGTGTGAGTGTATACATATATGTGTGTTTTCAAAATACCATTTTATTTATACGATAGAAGTGATTCGACCTTCGTAATTATTGTTTTACACATATATGTATTTAACGGATATATCCTTAACTTTTTATTTAACTTATTATATAGATGGGCTGATAATGATATACGTATTGTCGTTGAGCAAACACTGTTTTAGTCTGTATAGTAACGGCATTTTTCTGTTTTCTTCTTGTGGTATGGGTTTGCGTTTTGTAAGTTAGGTGTTAGTGCAATCTAACGATGGTTGACATTATATACAGTTTTCTTACAGATGGCAATTTACAGAAATTTTAAAACTGCGATATATCCTAAGATATTCATTTTGTTTTAAATTTAACACTTGTTATGAATAACGCATTTATTTGGATAAGGATTAATGTCATGTTAATAAAAAACCCTTGCAAATAATGCATTATTTTAAAACCAATTTTGTTAGCATAAAAAAGGTTATAGTGGGCTAACCTTAAAATATAAAATTATGCCGTCGTTGGCTTTTTTTTTTCAGAACTTTTAAAGGGACACAATTCTGTCCTAAATGATTTTTGCGAGACTTTAACAGTTTACGCAGCCCACTCAGCGGAAGCTCTCAATGGGGAAAAAATAATCGTCATATTATTTTTTTTGTACATGGACTATGAACATTTTTTGTGCATCATAAAAAATACAAAGAAATGTGGTAGTAAAAAAGTCGATTATAAGGGGTTATTAAAATACGTATATTATATTACTAACTTTTGCATCTCTTTGCAGTTTGCTTCAAAATTTTCGATAAAGACAAAGATGGTGTTTTAAATAAGAAAGAATTGATTGACATGGTCGGTATTCTTTGTACCGTTGCAAATGAAGCCATCAAAACACAAGGGTCCCGGGCGTCTACTCCATCTAATGAAGACTCGGACAGTGAAAGAGGTTTCGATCCCGAAGTAATATTACTGAATCTTAGAGACAAATTGCTTACGGTGACTAAAGATGGAAGGAAACCCGTGTTTCAGCTGGGACCTACAAATGAGGAAGATAGTTCTGTTGTCTTCCAAAATTCGGTAAGATTAACTTGGCACCTACGTGTTAATGTAGTTTCAAATGACAGTGAAACAGAAGGACGAGTGATGTTAATTGCATACTAATATTAGAAAATGCAAAAGTCTGCCTGTCTGTCTATCTGTATGTGTGTTTGATTTTGATGAAATTTGTAATGCATATAGCTAAAGATTCGGGTTCAAACATAGGCTATTTTTTTTAAATCATACCCGAAAGGACTAAAGGATAGCGCCCATTTGGACGGGCCGGGACGGGGCGTATCGCAGCGCAATAATCCACCTAGATCGCTTTCATACATTATGTATGGAGCAACGCCCACTATACCGGGGCGTGTCGGTGCGGATTTTAAATGAGAATTCGGTTAAATGAGCGAGCCACCTACCCTCTATTTGCGACTAAAGATCGAACAAATATGTTGAATAATAACAGTAGAAAATTATCGCTTCTTCTTCTTAAAGTGACAAGAAACTGAACAAGCACACTACTGTCCCAATGCTTAGAGACAACCGTGGGCGTTAGGTGCATCGCTGTCCTGTGGCCGAGTTATTAAGTCAATTACGTCTAGTTGGTCAAGAAACTAGCCTACACGTCTAACTCCGTCGACAAATCGCAAGTCTCAGGTTCAAATGTGACATTAATGTGATGAACGTCTATATTTCCTCGTCTGTGTGTTAATTACATTTATACTGGTACTTGTTTAGTATTTCTGTATAATAGTAACGTCGACTAACCCCTTAACGTCGGATTTCCGCGAGGCACCCCGCGTGCAATCCCTATTGCAGCCCACAGTCACCAAAGATTACGATATCGTTATTGTGAATAGAGCACTTATGCATGTTAACGCTAAAGTTTCGTATGACAATTGCTAGAGGCGACACTTCCCATATTTGACGATTTTAACGCCGAGTCGCCTCTGTTTTGTTTTGCTGTACTCTTTGGCGCTGAGTAGGTAACATAATTCCGCCGATGGCGAGGCCCACCTCAGTGTCACATAGTACAGTAGTATTGCTCAGAGTACATTGGTATTGCTCAGAGTACATTGGTATTGCTCAGTGTGCTTTGCAATCCGATGAGTTCCGACCCGTCCCTTAATAGATGATGAAAGTTTGTATGAAAATCGTAACTACTCTTCGCTGACGAAGTCGCTGACAAACAGATATCTGACTGGTAATTTGAGAAAAAAAGTCATTTAAGATTATAACAGATATACAATGCAAATGTGGATGGATGAAGGTCTCCGTATTAGTCCGGGTCCGCTGAGAAGGATAGACCATCTGCCTCTCTGCCAGTCAGCTCGTAAGAGGCGAGCACTGGTTAAAAGATAGGTCAGTACCATCAAGACCACTGTCGGTCGAGTGCTGTGTAGCGACTTGCCCGGGTTGGGATCCACCGCCTTATCTGTTCCTGTCGCCATAATGACTTTCATATTCCGGTTCGGAGAGCGGGTGTCCGGTAGACTAGCATAATAGGCACGACATCCCGGCTGTAGGACAGCGACGCATCTGTGACATCTATGGTGTCTATAGGCCACGGTTGTCTTTTACCATCAAGAGACCCGTTTGCTCATCCACTGACCTATCACATAAAAAAGGTACCCGGGAAGACCTAGTTCAACATAACACGCTTAAATCGTTCGGGTTTTATTCGAGGGTGGTGTCATAAAATTCCGAAACCGGCGTGTTTGTATGAGAAGAGTAATTAATGTCAAAGAAGCTAGCCAGGTCTGCAAGTACCGTGACATTTGGCACTAGATACTCTCTGCCTATGCCGTAAGGGACTTGGCGTGAAGAGATGTATGTAATTCATGAAATAAGAGAATATTACAAAGGTAATTAAAAATGAACTACATTTTCATGTTTTAGTATGTATATGCTATACCCGTGTTGGTCCGGGCTCCTTTGCAGAATAGAAGATCTGCCTGCTTACCAGGCAGCTCGTAAAGGAATACATAGGCTTGCCGTCACTAACACCGTGACATCTGACTAGGTGGTAGAGTTTCGCAGCTTTTTGCTCGACGCCTAACATCCCGGCGTCAGGTTGGCATTGCACCGTTACAACCTTTTGAGTCTCTACGCGGCGTGAATTTCTTACCACCAGGAAATGCCTCTGCTTGTTTGCCTTCCAATATCATAAAATAAATAAAGACAAAAAAATTAAGTGATATGTAAAACAGTACAAGTGTTACTTCATTTGAAAATATGAGTATTTGGAAGTTTTACCAAGCGCCGACGAGGGAAAATATTAGATTTATTTACGTAGTTTATGAAATAAGAGAATATTATAAAGGTAATTAAAAAATATAATATACGTCGATGGATTTTTATTACTATAAGTTCTTACCCAGAAATATTTTATTCTAATACCAGACCAGTTTATTTTCTAGTCCATGTCGTGAAAGTATGTAGATAAAGTGAAGTATAGATAAGTAATATCATAATTAATGCAGTAACTTCTTACTTAAACAGTAACTTATTACAAACAAACTTTTATTACGCACAATAAATAAACAAATCTTCCTTCCTTACTTAGAAATAGTTCGTTTAATGATTTCATATTAGTGCCGACTACGAGAAGAATAAATTCTATTAACTTGTATTAATAATAGATTTTATTCTACTCGTAGCCGGCACTTTGTGGAATTTCATTGTAAACACATTTTGAATAATACTTTTACTTTTAAATATTTTCCATCGTCGGCGCTTGGTAAAACTTCCAATTATTTATATTTTTTAAATTTACGTACGTATCACTTACTGGCTTCCTCTACATCCATTACCATTTTCATAAAACACACCTGTTTTGGAAACTCTTGACACCACTTTTGTTATCCGAGGGTGGGCTATTTATAACATAATATATTGTAACTGATACTTAAAACAGTACAAGTGTTTCTTCTTCTGAAAATATGAATACTTATACTTTTTCGTAATACATTATAAGTAACTATGGCAGGAAAACGGGGAGACTGAAGATGAAGGTATCATTAGTAATACAATGATACTGACAACGGAAGATTTCCTGATTTGGAGTGTGGAGAGTGCTGAGTCTCTGGTGACACCATTCATGGAGCTGATCTTTGAAGTCTGTCACGTGGTTCTCGGATTAAGGCCGCAATGCCCACACCAGGAGAGAGACATAGGTAAGGATTTTTAATTGCACGATTTGGTATAACCCTAAAGATCAAATAGGTATTAATAAAAGTGAAAAAGTATAAATTCATATTCACTAAGTTGAGTACAAATTTATGGGTCCGGTAAGTATCACCAACAAGATCACTAGTCGTAGAGTGCTGTGCAGCAGCTAGGTAGGGCTCCAACGCCTTTCCTATTTCTACTGGCATAATGACTATTATGTTCCCGTCTGGTGGGTAGGGTAGCCGGTATACTTGCAAAATTGGCATAACATCGCGGCCACAGGATATCAACACACCTACAATTACTACGGTGTCTACTGGCAGGCCATGGTTGCCTCATACCATCATGAGAGGCGTGTGCTTTTTCGCTGACCTCTAACATAAAAATATAAAAATATGAATTGACTTAACTCCAACATCTTTAATATTATTAACACTATGCTTTCCCGAGTTCTCTATGTAGAATACGAGTGGACCGTCTGTCTTTCTTCCTGGCAGCTCGTAAGAGGCGCCTATTGGGTAAATAGATCGTACCTAACAAGTCCACTATTGGTAGAGTTCTGTGAAGTTACTTACCCGGGTAGAGATCCACCCCCTTACCTATACCTGCTGCACGAATGACTGTGTCACGTTTCGGTCTGGAGGTTAGCTGTATAAGGTAGCTGATAGACTTGCATAATAGGCCTTGTATCCGCAAAGGACAGTGATGAATTTATTACAATCAGAAAAATCTTTATTCACTTGAGCCATACAAATGGTATTTGTGCGCGTCGACATTTTTTAAACTACCACCGGATCGGATAACATAGTGTCTATAGGCCGCAGTTGTCATACCATCAGGAGACATGAGCACAGATCACTGTCTTGTGGTATAGACATAAAAAATGTTATTCCTGGGTTCGAATCCCGGGTCGGGCAACAAAAAGGAAGTTGGGTGTTTCGAATTTTCTAATAAAAAAAATATTGCTCGGGATTGGAAATGTGCCCGGTGGGCGATAGGCTTGCCACCTATCACATTGTGGGACTTAGTGTCTTCGGCTAGTTGTGGGTGCCCTGGTTGTACCTCTGCCTACCTCTTCGCGTATATGGGCGTGAAGATACTTTTTTAGATAATAATTTGTTCTGTAATATTGTAGAACATTTTTTTTGCTGTCATTAATTATTTCCGCAGCGCATGCAATGAAAGAAATTTTGTAGCTAACTTTCTTACACCTTGTGTTACATTATTGCCGCTTGAGTAGGGATCCCGAATTTTTTCTAGTTATAAACATAGCCCAAGATTATCAGGTATAATGTAGGTTTCTAATGGTGAAAGAACTTTTCAAATCGGTGCAGTAGTTTTGGAGCCTGTTCAATACAAACAAACAAACATATCTTTCCTCTTTATTATTAGTATAGATAACAGAGTTCTCTTTTTCTTTTTCCTCTTTATAGTTTATTATTAATATAGATTCCATAAAATTAGGATGAGCATAGAATGATGTAAGCTAGTCTAGCATCGTGACTCAATCAAAACCTTGCTTTGAAATAGTTCTTTTTACTTTATTATTTAATACCTGACAAATTTCGAAACACAAACTTTTAGTGGAAAATTTGGTGGTTATGAATGTAGGAGACAGTAGGATCGTTTCTTGTTAGTGGTTTTCTGGTGGTTTTAAGACATGAATCTGGTGGAAAGCCAGTCTAACTGTTGACAAAACTGATTTTGCTTGGCCCATATGTTGATATTTATTTTTTTATTATCCAATCAAGTTAGAGTAACTTCCATCGATTACATATTATGTAGAATATATATTTTTATAAAAAAACGTGCTCTTCAGGATTTTTAGGATTTTCACTAATTTATTATAAAATTTGTTTCATCCTATTATCAGCTTGGTGCAGATCAACTGAGATTCGGATCTTAGCCTATATTAATTCATTTTATACTCCTTTATTATAGTAGTTAATAATTCGCTAGTATCGTGAGTACAAAATTACTTAAATCTGAGTCCAATTTTCAATTTCCATGAAATCGAGGATATAAAGCAATGCTACTGGCGGTAATTTTTAGATTATTAAGACGCTAAAAACCTCTAGACCATACTTTGTACGTGAAATAAACATTGCCATATTTTAGTATTCCTATAATATAATATTATGCCTGAAAATACGCAATTATTCTCACAATTTCAATCTTGTATCTAGTTTAGATATATACAATATATAAATTGCAATTACGCCCCAAAACGAATTGTGATGACAGGGAAACAAAGTTTGACACAGTAATTATTTGTAACTTTTGTACTGGCAGCGGCCAGCGATATCTAGACGGAAAAAATGCTTAACTGAATCTTGTGCTATGTGGTAGCGTTTTAGTGTTGAACATCTTTGCTTAGTATATTATCGGTGAGACTTTTGTTCGTTCCCCTATTTGGATAATTGATTGTATCGCTATTACACCATGTCGATATTATAGTCTGTCTGTTACGTAGTCACGTCTTAGTTGCTGGTTTTAATGAAATTTGATATCCATATCTGTGGTTACAATCTAAGTTCAAAAAACAGTAACTTTTTAAAATATTGCACCCCCAAATAATTATAATCGCTCCTTAGTTTGAAAGTTTCTATATAAGTCTATTCTTCAAATTTTTATGGATTGGTATTTCTAAAAATGTAGCTTGTTTGAATTAATTAGTGTAATAGTTATAGAAATATTTATTATTTACATAAAATATTTGTACTGTTTTCCAATTAAAAAGATTAAGAACCTTTTGTTTAGATTTTTGTTATGCTCCACGTGCCAATTATAACAAAAAGTACATTAAAATGTTTTAATCATATTAATGTAATTTTAGTTAAAGCCTTGATGTTCCTAATTAGCGGATCCGGTAGGCAAATATCCTATTCAATCTGTGTGGATGAAGAAATGTCTGTACATATAATAATAAAAAAGTAATCAAATTAAAAACAATGATTGCTATTAATTTGTTTGTCGATTTGTCTGTATGTGTATTCACTTTTGACGCAAAAAGCACTAAAAGAATTTATCAAATTTTGTGTAGAAGTAGCTTATAGCGTACTTGGTGCGGGTTAATATTTACTAGTGGTTTCCGTTGGTAATATCTTGTTGATAAGAACGCCATCTTTATTTCTCAAGACCAACAACTTTATTTCCAAACTGTATGGTGCGCCATCTGTGCTCTTTTATCGTTATCATCAGTATATTTGTTTGTGTGTGTCAAATGCATGGTAGTGTGGGTAATGTTTTATTTAATGATTTAATGTATTATAAGCATGATTATTGAAAAATATTAGCGTTCTGCACTTCTCCTACACATAAACTATAAGTGTGCCAAATTTTATGCTCCTGCATCCGCGCAATTTTCGTAAAAAAGGGTCCAAAGTTTGGCATCACGTATTAATTTGATTTTTTTTTTACTGCGGGAATATCTTTCGTTCCCATCAGTGACAACGATAAGGTTCCTTTTGCGTGTGTACCAAGTTGTGGGCAACAGCTAGTCAACAATAAATTTTATCAAGGTCCAGAGACAAACTACAAATGAATTTGTGTATATTTTTTTAGTGCTGGGCTGGATGCGCCGTGCGGGCGCGCGCGGCGTGTGTCCGGGCCAGTTCTGGTACGTGGTGTCGGCGGAGTGGTGGGCGCGGTGGCAGCGGTGGGCCGCCTCACCGCGCTCCTGCTGCCGCCGCGTCTTCGACGACGATAGTCTAGCCACCGATTCTACAGGTAAGTCCAAAAAAATAAGTCGAAGTTTTTTCATAATTATTGAATTTCGTGTTGATATTGAGTGAAGTTAGTCAATTTTGGTGGCATTTTGTAAAATTTTGTTTAGTGAAAGTGCATAAATGAAATGATCATGAAGAAATCAGCGTATCGTGTATTTCCTCGTTGCCGCCAAATCTCATTACATGAGCTTGAGTAAACAGGCCACCGCTTTACCCAAGAGCCTGACATGACTTCCTGACGACTAATGACTAATTAAAATAATTGAAATTGATAAAAAAATTGATGCAAATTTCTACTTGACTAATGGCTAGATACTGACGTGAAGGCCAAAACCTAGAGAAAGAAAAAAGAAAAAAAAACAAACAAAAATATTCTAAAATTATTATTTTTCATTTTTATTTTGTTTATAAATATTTTAACAGTTTGATATCTAACAAAATGCTTTATTGTGTACCATTCGGAGTAATGGAAAATTCTAATCTGAATCTGTTTAAAATATCTAAAAACGATAGTAGAATAGAAATTTTACACTAGTTCAGTAGTATCCGTCCAGTGGTCTGGGCTGTGCGTTGATAAATCACTATGTCAGTCATTCAGTCAGTCACCTTTTATATATTTAAATATAAATATTTTAACAGTTTGTCATCTAATACCATTGTGTTTACCATTAATTATTGTTATAACTTTTGATTAAGTTGATACGTACATATACAAACTCTAAAAATTACTTCATTATTCCTTTTATTCCTTTTCAACATACACAAAAACAGTCGTCAACGTACACAAAAAAATTACGCATTATTAAGTATAACTCAAAAAAACGCACCATTACCACCTTTGCCGTCTTATTAATAAACGTGGACTGAGGTCGGTGTAAAATTAAGTTGATATTATAAAATAAGAAAGACTACAAACTGAACTAGTAGGATCATGATAAAATTAAAATGAGATTACCTCGACGTCATGATAAATTATTCTGAAAATGAACCCTCATATTCGGTTTGTTATTGACCGAATGATCGAGTAACAAACTTACAAAAAAAAAGAAGAAATAAAAAAACATAGTCGAATTGAGAACCTCCTTTTTTGAAGTCGGTTAATAATAAATCCAAAGTATAACATAATGAGCGCAGCTGTTAGGGTAATGTTATTTTGAATTTATGTAGTAAATAACTAACTACGTTGGTTGGGATTGGATGCGTAACCAATTCATGGCAGGTTTTGCAACCTATCAGATTCTAGGACTACGGTTAATCGGTGGTCGGACCGATTTGGTTGCAATTTTGCATGTATACTTCAATAGATTCCTAGATAGTTAAACAAAACCATTGAACCTGTTAGATGGCGCTGCTGTGGGTATGTCACCTAAATAAGATCCAATATAATAACTACTTAATGGGTACACTTAATAAACTAAACGAAAACACGAAAACGCCGATACAGCTAGTATTGTATAAAAATCGATTGATTTATTTGTATATAATCTGACTTGAACTGACGTTGTACTATCTTATCTTAACTTTGAATATTTAATTCTTAAGTTGTCTAATGGTCTTCTAAACTTCTTTTTTTCATAAGAACATTTTCCTGACAATAAATAACACAACAAAAAAGAATTATCTAAATTATTTTATCCGTTTTAACGCCTGATGCGATGACCAAGGGAAACAGGGATTTATTGCATTTAGAGATAGGTTCGTCTAGAATCACTGCGATCACTAGTTACGAAATTTTATAAAAATATGTTATATAGTTTATCGGATAGTATCCTAAATTGATTCTACAATTCAACTCTTTACAACAATTGTTTTACACGAGTTAGGTTATGAAGATCCAAGATTAAAATTGGCTGCCTTTTCGGAAACTGACTGTAAGAGTTTATTTTGAAAATTCTGACATAGATAACATACTTATTATTCCGTTTAATTTAAGAATCAATGGGTTCGCTTTTGTGGCGGGCGGAGACTGCGTCGATGGGCAGTGCCGGGGACAGCGGGCTGGGCAGCGCCGGCAGCGGGGCGCGGCCGCCGCACCCGGGGCCCGTGGACACGGCGCGGCTGCTGGACGCCGCCGCCGACGCCACCGTGCCGTCGCTCACCGGCGAGGGCGGCGAGCTGCGGCGCGGGCTCGAGCCGCACCGGGACTACGAGCTGGTGCCCGAGTCTCTGTGGCGCACGCTCGCGCGCTGGTTCGGGGCGCCGCGCCCGCTGCCGCGGCAGGTGGTGGGGGCTGCCGGCGCGCCGCCCGCCGTGGAGCTGTACCCGCTGCAGCTGCTCATCCTGCGGCACACGCACCAGAACAACCGCCTCGCGCCACCCGAACGACACGTCGCCTACACCGCCACCTTCTCCAGGCTTGCCACCGTCAAACAGGTACATTTATGACTATAATTTAGTGATGAAATCCGTATTAGGAATAAGCACTCTTTTTTATCAGGAAGAATAGCAATTGTAAAATTAATATTGTAATTGAAAATAAATAATAAACCAATTAAAGGTTTTATGTTGTATACAATTAAAATTATTTAAGTGCTATCTATGTAGGGTTTTCAGATACGATTTCTTTATACCCGGTATACCGTGGTAACCGGGCTAGAAAAAGAGTGGTGTTATAAGTTTGAAGTGTTATAAGTTGGAACGGATTGTCCGATATTGATGCGGATTTTTTGTTTAAAAGCTGAAGAGATTCAGATTGTTCTTAACTATTATGTGTAGGTTCGCGAGTTGTCGATCAAACAATTTTCAACCAGGCAGATCAGCCTTAGAACAGTTGAAACTTAGTAGACACGTGTGATTTTATGAACTGCACTATACGATTTATATACAAAATATAAAAAAAAGATTTTTAGGAAACAGATTACTTCAGCCTGAAGTCCCGTACAAAATTGAAACAATTTTTTTTTTATCAAACCTATATGTGCAGGATATCTATAGATATCCATAAGCGACAATAAACTGTTCAAGTTAATTTTATTTAAAAGATATATTTTTGTATGATATACACTTCTTGAGAGGTAATAATAGGCTCTTAACTTCTAAAATTAAAGAAAGCAAAATTTTAGAAATATGTATGCTAGAAGAGTCGTACAAAAATCTTAAATTAAAATTTGTTTCAACAAAATGGAGTCGGTATTTTTTTTTAATATAGCACATTTTTATAAACTGCAAAAATAGCTTTGTAACTAATACAAACACTGTAAAACAAAGTTTTTTTTTGGTAGTAAAAATGATAGTTGTGCTTTCAGCCAGCCAGTCAATTATTACTTACTTGCTCTGTATATAATCCAAATTGTACTTGGCCACTTTATTTGAGTCTCACAAAAAAATAAAAAAAGCATTAGCTCAATTAAGGTGGAAAGATACTATGGGACGCGGCCGACAGCCGCGAATTACAGAGTTTCTAGATAATTAAAGTACACTGCAAACTATCGGACGTAAGTTGCAGACGCGACCTTGAGCGTTCGGACGTCCGAAAGATATCTGGTGCGTTGGGTGTTTATGTCAGCCGTAAGCATCCGCGGACGGCATGTGCACACTTATCAACCGCGGCTGATATTATGCTTCCAGGTTTATATAGTCGTACCGTTTTCTATTGTGTGTGCGAATTCTTTTTTTAGGATATCGAGCATTAATTTACGTCGAGATATCATGTGTGAGTATAATGTCGATAGTGTAACGCGTGTGGTGGTGGCAGGTGTTGGAGTTCCTGTGCGGCGCCCTGGGCCTGTCCCGCGAGCGCGCCCGCCTGTGGCTGGCGGACGGGCCGCCGCTGCTGCTGGACGACGAGCGGCGCACGCTGGCCGCGCTGGCGCTGCCGCCGCGCGCCCGTCTGCTGCTGGAGCTAAGGAACCAGGACCTCACCTGGCCGGAGGAGATCACTGCGCTCGGGTCCGTATACACTGGATATTCATTTCGACCATGCCTACATTTTACCAGTGGTTCTCCCAGGAATTTCAGCAATCGGGTTATCACTCGCCAGTATGTCGTCGCCTATTGGCCAGCTCGTTATCTGCGTTGGGCGTATACTTCTAATAGTCGGAAAATTTATCAGCCGGTTAAATGGCGTCTCAAGTTCCGTGACTTTTGTAGTGTTGCTCAACGCAACATATGCCTTTCTTTGACGTTAAACTTTCAATTTTCCTCTACTTTTATAAGAAGTTGAGTCTTCTGTAAGTTAGTACTATTGCTTGTCCTGTGCTTCGTTTTTGATTCGAAATTCAGAATAAATCCATTAATATTACTCATCGACTTCGGTTTAGAAATTTTAAAAGTGAATTAAATACATTTTTACCTCCTTACTACATAGATAGATTAGATCTTTAAAACTACGCAACGGATTTTAATTCGGTTTTTTATTGGTCGAGTGGTTCAAGAGGAAGTTTTGTATGTATAACAAATTTATCCAACCGTGCGAAGCTGGGCCGGTTGCTAGTTTGACATAACTAACCAACCCAAATAAAACTCCTCCTGTTTATAAACTCCATTATGCTTTTTGTCCTTAATTAGAATTGTGGTTGTAGCGCGAACGGAGCGGGCCGTATCGCGGAGCGGCGCGAAACGCTGACGGCGCCCGACCTGCCCGGCGCCACGGGGCTGCACAACCTCGGCAATACTTGCTTCATGAATGCCGCCTTGCAGGCCGTGAGTATAAATAAATATCTCTGAACAAATTACTTAAATCGAATCGAAGCCCAAACTAAGCAAAAATCCTAGGTGTTAAAAAAAACAATCAGTTAACATCATTGACCTCTAAGTATATGGACATAAAATACGTACGAAAAAAGCTTGCCATTGGCTACTAAATATGGCTGCCATTCTGACATTATAAGGTTGTCCAGAAAAAGTAAGTATCGATATCGATACGTGATCCGATGAGTGATGATTGATAATTAAGTTTAGGTAAACAGATAAGAATTATTATTTATCTATTGAATGAAATTGCAACTATATACTTACTTAGTGCTACTCAATTGGCTTATAAATAGGAAAATGTAATGAAACGAAAGAAAGAAAAATTATTTACTATTCACGAGCATATTTTTTGTTTACATTGTGGTGTGCAAATATGTTTATTCTTATTATAAGTTAGCTCTTTACATTTATTACAAGATTCATTATCATTACAAAAAAAAAATGATCAGATTACATTCAAACCACTTTCTTTACTTCAAAGTGAGCACTTGAAAGAATTCTTATTACGCTAGACTGTGATTGATATTTTCAATGGCAATATTCATATCTTGTCCAAATATTCTTTTGGGAATGTAAAATAAAATATCGACAATTGTAAAAGTACATCACTATAAAATTGAACACTCAATATGGCGTTCTTGGCAAACATGAAAACTGTCATGACGTCACTTTAAATCGACGCCAAAACGAGCATAGACAAAAATGTCGTTATCTCTTTCAAGGTACATAATGTCAACATATTTTGTTCAAAAGAGACAAAGATATGTTGTTAAGTTATATGTCGATTCCAACGGTTTTTATACAATTAAATTACATGATTACCAACATAACGTCATGTAAATGTCAGTTTTGACGTAAGTATCTATCTAACAGATAAAATAGGGCTGCTGAGCCATTTAATTATTTTTACCGATATCGATTAAATTTAAGCAATTGGTGCTGGTGGTTTATAAATGACGCTCTTGTAAACTTATTTGATCCGCATTAGATCGGACCAATGTTCACATATGAATTCAACGAATACTGAATTGGACAAAGTTGGACAAATGGGATCACAAAAGTGAAATGCAATGGTTCTTAGCGACATGTAGATTTTTCGGGGGTTATTTTTTTAAATAGGTAAATTCAGCTACCTTTATATCATAAATTATAAAGGTTATTATTTTAATAATTACTTGCGGACTTTTTCCTATTATATTATGTTATAAAATTTATAATGTTTATGCTTTGCGACTTTGTTCTACATTTTTTTATTCTTTTTAGGTATGGAACACAGCACCACTAACTGAGTATTTTAACACTGGAATGCATCTTTATGAAGTAAATACATCAAACCCACTAGGAACTAAAGGAGAACTGGCGTTGCGGTTTGGCGAACTGTGCAAGGAGGTAATGTCTATTAGCTAGTATTAGCTGTTATTATCTATCTAATTGTTTCCAAGATTTCCTGTTTCAAAGATTTTGCTTATACGGAGTAACCACTTCAGCGATGGGAATAAAATGTTGCCTCAATAATACGTCAAATCTTCAAATGTATGCTGTTTAACCAACGTAGTTTTATGCCCCGTTCCTATAATCAACGAAACGTAATCCAAAAGTAACTACTCGTATTTTGCCTAAAAGTAACGTTACCCATATTTTTAAAAAAATATTCTGATTTAACTACCAAAAACGCGCACCGTAGTTAATTTTTTTTACTATCGGTACAAACTAAATTGATAAAACTGTAATAAACATAAAAAGAAACATACAGTCGAATTGATAATTTCATGTAAACTGTAAATTAGTAACCTGAAAAAAGAGAATCTGTTAATATTATAGATGTAATGTGCGTGCAGGTTTGGTCGGGGTCGGCGCGGTCCGTGGCGCCGGTGCGTCTGCGGGCCTGCGTGTCGCGCTGGGCGCGGGCGCTGGCGGGCGGCGGGCAGCACGACGCTCAGGAGCTGCTGGCCTGGCTGCTGGACGCGCTGCACGAGGACCTCAACCGCGCCGCGCCGCCCACCGTCTCGTCCGCGCCCGCCCCGCTGCCCGCGCCGCCGCCCGCCTCCGGCACCGCCCAGCGCCCGGATCAGGTCAGTCGCGATCTACCTATAGTGATCGTAATCTTCACTTTTCATCCCTGCCAGTTTTAAGTACCCGTACCATATCTGAAATTCGTAGCAAGGCTAATTTCAGGTTAACTTAGTGCTCCGCGTAATTATTATTTTGTCACTGGTGTGGAAATGGGAAAGTTAATCCCAAATTAAATCTTTTTTTAAGGAATCTGACATCTTTCTTCCAATTGTGCTAAATAAAGTTGCCACTGTCTAGCTCCGTCGGACAGAAAAAAGCATACACTGCTAAGCAGTTATAACAAAAGCAAATCACATATACAACCCGTACGAATTAACTGTGGCACCTTGCGCTCTGACGTCATTTTCATTCATATATCTTGTTTTGTGTTGATAAGATCGATTTGATAACGGTAACAAAGATACTATCGATGCTGAGCGCTTGCGGCGAATGCGGGGCGCCGCGTGGGGGCAGCGGGAGAGGGGTCCAGCGGAGTGCACACTTGATTCGTAGGTGCTGTATATCTCGACTTCGCCTTGCGCAAATATTGCCTTTGATCAGAGATGTTTGCTAGTGAAATGGGTGTACACAGAGTGTGGCGAGCGAGGCGTGGGCGCAGTGGGCGGCGCGCAACCAGTCGGTGATGACGGAGCTGTTCTACGGGCAGCTGAAGTCGCAGGTGCGGTGCGGCGCGTGCGGCCACCTGTCGGTGCGGTTCGACACCTACAACATGCTCAGCCTGCCGCTGCCGCTCGACGCCGGCGTGCGCGTCGACGCCGTGGGTGCGTACAACCTTTTATTTCTTTTTATTAAACAACTCCAAAAAGGAGGAGTTTCTTATTTCGACTGTATAAGTTTCGCGATGGCATGACCAATTTTAATGTTTTTTTAGAAAGATAGGTCATGATTCCAAAGTGGTCTCATATTAGTTTTATCATGATCCGAGTAGTAGTTTCTAAGTTATACTGAATAGTGCATATTTTTTCAGAACGTAGACGTCGTCACGATAGGTGAAAAAATTGGAAGTGGTACCCAACGAAATAGTTGGAGTCGGTTTTTGCGGTTTAGCCTAACTTACTGCTAATTATATGATAAGATAGTGAATGAATACACAGCTCTTTTGATGGAAATTTTTGGATGGATTGGTCCACCATTTACTCAACCCTCCGGATCGGAACATGAAACTATTATTACGCTGATAGAATTAGATAACGCGGTAGATCCTTATGTGGACAACCAGGTACTCTAGCACCAGTGGCCCTTTTGCCTTTTGCTCGTCACATCCAAGCTGTTTGGCAGCAAGGCGGATGGTCTATTCCACACAGGCGACCCTGACCTACACTTGGGAAACACACTATATACCTTAAAAAAAGTAAAAAGTTTACCGCGTAATTCGACAATGAAAATTTTTGTCTCAGTTATGTTTTTAAAATTAGATCTTGAAAAAGTTTCGCATTTATAATATTAAAAGGTGTTTGTGTATTTTAGTTATACTTTTGGACGGATCGGTTCCCATCAAATACGGTGTTCGTGTTACAAGCGGGAGCACGTATTTCGATTTAAAGAAAAAACTATCCAAACTCTGTGGGCTGCAACCCGAATGGTAAATATAGTAATAATTTTAGTGCTTTATAATAACTAAAAAAATAAAAGCTACGATCGCTTCTTATTACCAGGAGGAGGAGTACTTATTACTACTTGCTCGCTATCTTATGACATAAAAATATGACAGTTAAGTGTGTGATGTGATACTTATGTGGATATATTTATATTTGCGTATTTGACAAATTATAAATTTCATATGTGGCGAGTATTTCCCATATTTATTGCTCTGCTTGTCTATTTGGCTATATAAACCATATATCGAACGACAGTCGGTTTCAAGACATATCAAAAGAGACAATTAGCAAATGTATAAATATACAGGCCACACATGCTCCATTTGGTATAAACATAGTAAATTATTTTTGATTTGGTACAGCAAATATACTTTTTGGTAGTAAAAATAAAGCATTTTTTTTAACTATTCGTTTCTATGTGTAGGCGGTTGGTTACTTTTTCAACAACCAGCATCAAATAGCTACACGAACAGCCATGTGTGGTTCCACCATTATGAAATAATTGAAACAATTTCCTGATGATAAGAAATTCACGCCGCCTAGAGGCACCAAAGGTGGTAATGATGAGTTATCTACCTGAGGCCGGGATGTTAGGCCCGAGCAAAAGTAATTTTACCGGCTACCTTATCCTTCGAACCGGAACTCATCAACCATCAACCAATCCGGTGTATGGTGACGTGGTGTGTGTGTGTGTGTGTGCAGCATGTCGCTGGTGCAGCTGGCGGAGGCGGTGGTGGCGCGCACGCTGCCGGACGGGGCGACCGTGCCGGCGGGCGGCACGCCCGACCTGTTCGCGTACGAGGTGCCGCCCGCCGGGCCGTCGCCGGACGCGGACGCCGACGCGCGCAGCCACCACTCCGCCTGCAGCCTGCTCCCCAACCACACAGGTAACCTCGACACACTACTGCCTTTCTAACCTACACTACACCTGACCCCTTTTATATTTACGACGCTTTGTTCGCTAGCGTCTCCGTAAATCGTTTGTATGAAATCGTAAAACAGCGCCTCTACTGGTTATTAAGAGAACTAAATCTTAAGAGTAAGATAGTAATCTTAGTAGATTTCATTACGTAAATTAAATGCTGACGAGTAATAAGTTGTCAATTCACAAATAGTCAAATTTAGTGAGTTATAAAATATTATAATATAATAATACGTGATGCCACAACTTTTTACGAAAATTGCACGGACGCAGGAGCATAAAATTTGGCACACGTATAGTTTATGTGTAGAAGAAGTGCAGAACGCTAATATTTTTCAATAATAATGCTTATAAAGTACATTCAATCAATAAATAAAATATTACCCACACTACCATGCATTTGTCACACACAAACCAATATATTGATGATAACGATAAAAAATCATAGGTGGCGCACAAACTATAATCATACAGCTTGGAAACAATGTAATTGGTCTTGAGAAATGAAGACGGCGTTCTTATTAACAAGATATTAAAATTTATTATGGTCGAAATTCGACCATGGGCGACTACTAGTTTCTCTAAATTTGTGTTGAGATAAAAATGCATTTTTTCTAAAAAATAATTCAATTTATGTCAATAATTAACACCATAGATTACTTAAAACTTATTTCTCTAATGTTAAATAAATTAAGAACTATCTGAACAAATAATTAGTTAACGATTTGACTTGGCGTAGCTTGACAGACTATTTTTTATCAGCATTTAATTACGGGAACATAATATAATATAGCAACTCAAGGTGAAGGCTCTGATCGTTGAGCGTTATCGCTGACGTTTTTTTTTTGTGATATTTGAAGGCAAACAAGCAGACGGATTCCTGATGGTATGAAATTTACGCCGCCTAGAGACACCAAAGGTGGAACTGGTGCGTTACCAACCTGAGGTCGGGATTTTAGGTCTCGAGCAAAAAGTAAGTTTATCAGCTACCTTCTCCTCCGAACTGGAACACATGGACGGCAAGCACTGACTTTATGGCGACAGGAATAGGTACGGCGGTGGAACAAATCGGGCGAGTCGCTGCTAAACTCTACCACCTGGTCAGACGTCACGGTGTTAATGACGGTAAACCGATGCTCGCCTTTTACGAGCTGTCTGACAGGAAGGCAGATAATCTATTCTGCAAAGGAACTCCGACTAACACGGGGAAAAACCACTTTGGTGATATGGACCTGAAGATACTTTTTTCTTATTACTAGTAAATAATAAGCATTTAAGTTTGATGTGACCAATAAATAGACGAGTGTTGTGTAGGAGAAAGCGGTTTTAAAAGCGCTGGAGATGTGAAACCCTCTTCGGACGCGGGCGCGGCGGAGGTGAGTGCGCGCACCTCTTCTCTCTGCATGCCGGCGCTCTTCTGCTTTAAGGTTAGACACCCTGCACCACATCCCATACTCGCACTTCGCCATCACTAGGGACCATCAATTACTTACCTTAACTTCAACGAACACAACATGTTAAAGTAATATGAATATTTCTATTTATAATGTTACTAGCTGATATTTAGAATGTTACCAGTTGTGATTTTAGTAAAAAAAAATTGGGGTGTCACGCTTACCACTTAGGGGTATGAAAGATAGACAGTAACCGATTCTCGGACCTACTAAATATGAGTATAAAATTTAGTGAAAATCGGTAAAGCCGTTTAGGAGGAGTGCGTTAACTAATATTGTGACACGAAAATTTTATGTATAAAATGCGTACACTCTCGATTTGCGTATATTATTTTTGTGAACAAAAAAAAAGTTAAAAAAAGATTTTCTTTAGGAACGCCTTGTTGATTAATAGGCTATTGCACTCGTTTAACGCCACTGATAAGTCGCAAGTCTTGGATTCCGTTCCCGACGGGGATAGGAATTTTTGTAAATCGATGTGTGTGAATCTGCTTCCAGGAGGTACAAAATATCAAAAATCTGGTAAGGTGCCGTCAAAATGAAAGAATAAATGGACTCGATAAAATTATTCTGTCAATTCTGAACAATCTAATAGCAGAGCCAGGGAGTTTTTGTGTTGCCACACTAAATTTTTATTACTATCAATAATGCCGTACCATAAAATAATTTACATTAAATAGAAATTGAGAAAACTTTATGTAAAAATTGTATTTTTATTTACAGACTAACTTTGAAATTTTGCCCTAACCTAATCACATTCTCCATTAATCTGAAAAGATGTGAATATCATCGTTTGTGAAGCTAAAATTTTATTCATTTTTAGAGCAAAATGAATTAATTTAAATTCAGGTCTATATCGTTCACCGTGTGCGTTAACTTAATAAAATATATCGTCGCTTATTTGATATTGTTCATTATGCGACAGTTTGCCAGAATATAATTCAGTCTGTTCAATTAGTACGAGGCACTGCTTGTCCGGCATTAATTAGTTACCAGACTGCCGGAACGATTGGTTGTCCGGCTGGTTGTGTAGGACTGACTGGTAGTACTTGTCCAATTGTCTATGGTAAGGTTGCACTGTAGTGGTTTCACTAGTAGTTGCAAGACTGACTGGACTGATTGTGAGATAGGTCGCCTGACTGTTGGTATGACTGGTTGCTCAACTGCACAACTTTTTAGTCGATGAATTGTGAAACTAACTTTGGCACAGTTTTACACACTAGTAGTAAAGTAAATTCATATAATATGTTGTTTTCATACATGTAAAATACGTAAAAATACCTTCATTATTCGCACCCACATACATGGTTGACGGAAGCTCGAATGTGATTCGTTTTTTGCATTATATTTTCATGCAAATTAGTACTTTTGTATCACAGTAATATCATATAAAAATATCAACACATATATTTTTATTTCATCCATATTTGACATTAACATTTGGATAGATTTTTTTATCTATGGCAATGTAAACAGTATATAGTTATAGACAATTGTAGTGGTAGTTTGTTATGTAGTTTCTTGAATATTTTCGTTATGATCGTGTTTTTTTTGTATGTTGAATTATTGTTTAAGGTTTGATAAAGTATTGCTTGTTATAAATAATATATTCTAAAATCTAGATGTTTTAACTTGTAATGAAAATATACTCGCTACTTTATTATTATTATTATACGTATATATTTAACAGTTTTGGGTATTGTGATAATATATTACTAATCCATTCAATTATGTCTAACATTTTTGATATCTTATTTACAACGTGTTTGTTACTCTTGGACCGATTTTAATAAAAATATAGTTTGTTAATGAATACAAAATATACATGTGGCTTTGTATCTAATAAAATCAATAATTTTTAAAATTGGAAAAACGATTTTTTCATTTTATGATCGCAATGAATATTTATTAAAATTTGTAAAGATGTGGATTTATATTTGTCATTTAATTTAATGCCCTTTCAACCTCTAAACAAATTCATGCAAAATTTGCGATATCACTACATAGTATTATTTAAGTTTAAGTTTTACTGAGTTTGAATTATATTGTTTAAATTATTTACAATAGAGTGCCAGAACCCGATCTGTTGTGACTGAAAGAAAGACAAACAAACACTTAAAAATATTAGTATGGATTGTTTGGTGCGCTTGTTATAGATTTCTTTAATCTGGAATGTGGTACCGTTGGTTGTACGTAGCAAACAGCTAGTTACTTACCTGTTTACGTGCTTAAGACTATGATCGCTATTGTATTTTTATATTAGCTGCACGCTATGATGGCCATATTGATACATTGCAATATTAATATGAATTTTAATTTATTAGTGAAAAAAGAATCAAATTCAAGTCGATTTTAAAAGTAACTAGTGTGGCAAGTAATAGCTGATTAAACAGTTTAACTTTAGTAAGTTAGTGTTATCTTACGGTAATACTAACGTCAAACCGGCCATTATAGTATGCCGCCACTGTAGTATTGGTGATAGGTTTTGAATGCATAAGAACGCGTGACACATTCCAGCGTTCGCGTTCGGAAATAGTAATGTATAAGTATCCCCGGATGTCGGCGGGCGACACGTGGCAGGCGGCGCGCAGTGGCAGTGCGGGCGCGGGCGAGCTGCAGCCCCCCCGCCGGGGGCTGGCCCGCGCCGACTCCTCCCCCGCCGAGATGGGCGCCCGCCCCGTCTCCACCCCCCTACCGCCACACCCGCACGACCCACACGACGTCAATTACATCTTTGCTGTGCACAGGTACAGTAGTACTAATATGGGACAGTATAGAAACTAAGTAAGTAAGTATCTTCACGCCCATATCCCCGAAGAGGTAGGCAGAGGTACAACCAAGGCACCCACGACTAGCCGAAAACACTAAGTCCCACAATGTGATAGGTGGCAAGCCTATCGCCAACCGGGCACATTACCAATCCCGACCAACATTTTTTTAAATTAGAAATTTGGAAAAATTCAATTTTCTTTATGTTGGCCGATCCGGGATTCGAACCCAGGACCTCATGCAGTCAAGTCAAACACCCGGACCGCTAGACCACAGAGGCGATATAAACTAGACTAGGCGATAGAAACTAAGTCTGGTTAATAAAATACTTAGCTACACTTCATTGAAGTAATGTCGTTGTCATGTTATTTTTAAAGAGAAAACTTCTTTAGCGGCGTTGTGCACTTTTTTTGGAATGGGTAAAAACTTCTAAACTCACGTCAGGACACGTGCCCTGAAATTTGGTAAGACGAAAATTCGTTAGACGGCGCAGAGCGCTTGCGCGAATAAGACGGCGCAGGTCGCTTCCGCGAATGTTCGTGTAGTCATGTTTATGTACGATAGCGCAATAAATGAATATTGCATTCTACCACATAAATGACAGTACTTTCATACTGATAATTAAAGCAATGCATACGAAGTCCTCAAAAGTGACGTCACAATAGGTATGTTTCTAGCATAGATTGTTTTTTGGTCAATTTAAAAATGTGGTTTTGAAGTTGCGATATCCCGGCATGTTCTTAAAATAGCTGAGTGAATCTTACACCACGATTTCTATAATTATAAGGCTATTTGTTTAGGTATACACAAAAATAGAAAAAAATGCCCTAAAATATATTTGAATTAACACTTACATACTTAACAGGAAGAGGTTATCATAATGACTTTATATTTTTTTTATGTTACGAAATCGTTCGGCCAATAACGAATAAATTTTGATGATACTTTTTGTAGAAGGGAAGGGTTATAGATTCCATTTAAATTTATTTGAGATCTGGCAAGTAGTTTGCAATTTTGAGCAGATAAATATAACAGTTAGTTAAGATGAATTAATGTAAGTAGTGAGAGGTATCTACAGTTTGCGCAAAACTTAAATGCGCCTTACGCAAGGTTCATTCTGTAGGCCTAATAACCTCCGAATATGTATTATGTATCAAAACGGTTGTGTGTTTGTCAAAATACCAATATATAATAGGTACATACATAGTTGAGAATACAATAATTCTAACACAATTTCTTATATCAAATTATTTCTTGCTCCCTGTTGGTCCCGGCTCCTTTGCAGAATGGACCATTTGCCTTCCTTTCCCGACAGTTCGTAAAAGGCGAGCATAGGCTAACCGTCACAAACACCGTGACATCCTACTAGGTGGTAGAGTTTAGCAGCGACTCGTCCGGATTGGTACCACCGCCTTATCTATTCCTGCCGCCATAACGTCATGGTATGTTCCGGTTAAGGTAGCCGGTAAACTTACTTTTGCTCGAGTCCTGACATTCCGGCCTCAGGTTGGCAACGCACCATTACCACCTTTGATGTCTCTAGGCGGCGTGAATTTCTTACCATTAGGAAATCCGTCTGCTTGTTTGCCTTTCAATTTCATAAAAATAAACCTTGCACATATTCTCGCCGATACCTTAAAATGAGTCCTGCACAATAACACGTTAACCACTTCGGCGCCTGCGAGTTTAAGTTTTGTCTGAACTTGCCCTACAATGAATGCGGATGTGTGCGGTGTCGCAGGAAGCAGTCCGGCGCGGAGGCGTGGTTCACGCCGTGGCAGCGGGCGCGGCCGTCGGTGTTCGGCGTCCCGCTTGTGGTGGGGTTGCGGCGGGGCGCCAGCGGACGCGACCTGTACGCCAGCGTGTGGACGCAGCTCGCGCGTCTGCTCGCCGCACCGCCCTCCGCCGGCGCGCACAACCACGCGCATGACTGGTGAGCACGAGCTTTAATAACAGTTAAATTATTTTTGGAACAAAGTTCCTTTTTGCGCGTTGTGAAAGGGGACTAGACGGAAAAAAACCCCGAAAAGTTGTGACGACACTTTTTGCTATTGTAAGCTGTGCGGCGTACGCATGTTTTTTTGTAGAGATAGAGATTGATAGATATTGAGAGAGGAAGAGAGAGGGAGGGAGAGAGAGAGAGAGGGGGTGGGGAGAACTTCGTTCCATCGGGGTGTCCCTTGACAACTCTAAACTTTTTTTTTTTAAATCTACATACAATGTAGCTAAGAACCAGCTTGATTATGTCAGCTTTAAGACAAAAGATCCGTATCAAAACCGGTCTACATGTTCAAAAGTTACACACACACGTACGCTCGCATGCACACTTCAAACTCATACCACCCCTCTTATTTCGTGGCTTAATAGAAAAAAAGGGGAAAATACTAGCTAACTTGAAACATACTAGGTTACTTTGCTCTGACAATTCATTACTCTACAGTTGTGTTACAATTACTTCACAGAATATAATAACTGTCACCTTAAACCTTACAATACTTCAAATTTATGTATTTATAAGACAAACAACTGTTAACATACGTTGCAGCGACGACAGCCTGGGCTACGAGTTCCCATTTCGACTGCGCGTGGTGGACGGGCGCGCGGCCTGGTGTGCGCTGTGTGCCTGGCCCTCGCTCTGTCGCGGCTGCGTGCTGCCCGCCGACGACACGCCGTTGGTGGACGCCCATCTCGCAGGTGACACATACATCTATACCAGCACGCACGCTTCACGTACACGGATGGACGGACGCACGCATGTACAGATATGAGAGTTGATAACATAAAGTAAAAATGTTTTAACAGGTGGGGAGAATGGTGAAGTGGAAACAGGCCTGGAACCAGATTTGTCCTCTGGAAGCGTCACACTCGCCAAGGACGCTGCGTTCTTCATCGACCGATTGGTGAGCATATCCTAAAGATACAATTATGATATATTTTCTTAAGCTGAAATGACGCGCCTCACCATAGCTTTTACGCATACGAGTATGTTTATAGTATGTACGGAATACATGTTAAACATTTCTATAATTGGACTTTCAGTAACCTGTTATATTTCAAAGAATTTCTTTGGATTTATTGTTCATCTAGTTTTTATATTGTCCAAGCGCGAGACAGATAAGATATCTCGTACCGATACAATGGGGCAGCATTTGTATAAACAAAAATCATTGCGGATGTGCGACATGTGACAACTTGACTGATCTGTACGCATACAGATTTCGCTTATAGAAAAAAATACACAAATATTTTACTCCAAATGTTAATAACATCTATATAAAGTAATTAAATAATGGCTTAAACAATTTCTAATAAGTCTAATATGAGTAAGGTGGTGGTAAATAATCATGTAAATTATACCATAAGCCTCTAATAGTGGTCGATAATTTACCAAATAAATCCGTGCTTGTTCCTTACAAGCTGTAGCCGGTTTGTTCGAGGTCCATATTGTTTTAAGTCAGTAATTAAATGTATGATCTGTAAAAACCTATATTTTTTTATCAATTGTAAAGCCTTTAAGTTAGGATTGTTTAGGTTACACGTAAGCTTACATTTTTTTTCTTTTATTTGGTTTCAAATGTCTGAGCAAATAAAAATTGATTTTAATTTTTCAAATTACGAGCATCTCACAGTCGGCCCTCAAAGAGTCTTCTTTGGTCACGTGATGGTCAAAATGAGTCCACCATCATTTTACATTAGGAAATACTTTTGCTGCGTGTGCTGCTGCTGCTGTTGCACGAGATATACTATTATTAAGCGTACTATTTAGACTGATTCGTGCGTGTATTGCTTCCGACATTATGACAAAGAAACGACTTGTTATTGCTTGCGGTTTTTTTAAGAATGGTGTTGACATTGTTTTTGATTTTGACGGAGTGCTTTTTCATGTTTATTTTATTTAAATACATTTTTACCTATTAAGTTAGTATCAAAGTTTTTGCAAATGTAAATCAAGTCTGTATATTCCATTTTGAAACGTTAACATAAATATTTTGTTGTGATCAGACGGGTGATAAAGCAAACACAGAGACGGTGACGTTGACTAAATGTGGTACAGTAAGAGTATTGAGGCGCGAGCGGCTGGCGGGCGCGCTGCTGGCCATCGACTGGGATCCCACCGCGCTGCATCTCAGATACCAGGCCGCCAGGGAGAAGGTATACAGACATACACTTAAATGTGTGGTACAGGATCTTGAGGTCATAGACCATAGTACCTATATCTAATGTTTGTACAAACATAGGTTTTAGGGTGTAATATTACTTTTTAAATAAAACTAGCTATACTAGATAATATCACAGATGCTTTTCTTTGTTTTGTATTAATTTTATGCTTGTGAAAACTTCAACGGCACTTTATTTCGATTTGATACCCACAGAACTAATAATTAGGGACATTTATAATCCAGATTCTAACTGACTATAACCTTTAACTTTCTCTATTTGATCTTAAGGGCAATATACGAAGAAAGACGAGTAATTTGGAAATCACTTCGCGTCAGTATGATTATGTCACCGTAAGATTGATAACTAACGGTGTGTATTATATTATATTACGGTAGCATATTCATAAATTTGTCTAAGTATTTTAAGATGATTTTATGGGTAATCTCTTAGAAAGTTTAGTTTAGTCGGTAAGAGAATAGACGTGCACAGGCATGGGTGGTGGACCGGTCCGTGGCGGAGTGCAGCGCGGCGGCGGCGCGGGCCGTGGACCTGGCCAGCTGCCTGCGCGCCTTCACCTCGGAGGAGACCCTGGAGCAGCGCTACCACTGCGACGCCTGCCGCCGCGCCCAGCCCGCCACCAAGAAGCTGCAGCTCTGGCGGCTGCCGCCCGTGCTCGTGAGTCTGCCGCACACCCGCACACCCGCACACCCGCACACCTCCTTACTACACTCACTCGTAAAACCATCCCGATCACGTCACGAAATCGGTCCTCCCATTCAAAAGTTACGATGCCACAGACAAATACACACAATCAAAGAGATAGACAGACTTTAAAAGATTGTAACACTCCTCTTTCCGTCGGGGTTTAAAAAACGTTTTTTACGTAATGCTAATTGTAATGATTTCCATACTCCACTATCTATCTGACCTTACTCGACAACTTGATATAGCATTTAAATCTATTATACGTAATATTCCATATCCCAGACAGCTAAATTTGTTGAGTGTTGGTCCAGTTGCTATTTCGTGAGATCTCATTCCGCTTCCAGTTTCTGAATTGTAAAATCAAAAATTAAATTTACAAAGCTATAGTTTTTATTATTTTGTTCATATCATACCTGTTTTCAAGGTAGATTTCTCACTCAGAAAACGTCACACTAGCAACGCTGCTTATAACGCTGTATGATGCGGTAATTGAATTTTAACCGTCTTATTATAAAACATAGACTAAACTATGTACTACAAGGTTTATAATCTGTGTTACAGTATGATAACGATTATAAAAGTAAATTAAACCTTGAAATATTTTAGTGTATGTTTATTGAAAACACGGTTAATGTACAGGCATGACTAGACTAAGTACAACCATGAAGCTATAGACTACAACTGAAGGTTCACTCCTAACAAAAAACATTTCAAATATTGCTGAATCTCTCTAATGTATCCGACTCTCTTTCATTTTGACTTTCTTAATTGACTTCGCAAGACTCTGAAAGAGAGGCCGCTACATTAGAGTCAGCAATATTTGGAAATGAAACCAGTTCTTAATGTAAGGTAACACTCCTAGTGTTACCTTCAGTAGTAATCTATAGCTTCATATGTACGAGACAATCGCCTCACGTAATCAGTATCAGATTTTAATATTTTCTATAATAATAATCGCCTCTGTGGTCTAGCGATCCGGGTGTAGGACTTGACTTCATGAGGTCCCGGGTTTGAATCCCGGATCGGCCAACAAAAAGAAAATTGAATTTTTCCAATTTTCTAATAAAAAAATGTTGCTCGGGATTGGATATGTTCCCGGTTGGCGATAGGCTTGCCACCTATCACATGGAGGGCCTTAGTGTCTTCGGCTAGTCGTGGGTGCCCTGGTTGCGCCTCTGCCAAAACTCTTCGAGGATATGGGCGTGAAGATACTTTACTTTAATATTTTCTATGTGAGAGTTCAGCAAACAAGCACACTGCTCTCTTAATGGTAACAGATAACCGTGACCTGTAGGCACCCTAGATGTTACGGGGGCGTCGTTGTTCCGTGACCGTAATGAAAGGCTATCCTCGGGGCCGGAACATCACAGAGTTATTATGGCGGCAGGAATATGTAAGGCGGTGGATCTCTACACGGGCAAATTGCTGCCCAGCTCTCTATCACCAGTGGTCTTGTATTTTAACCAGTGCTCGCCTCTTCGATGAGCTGGCTGGCAGGGAGGCAAATGCTCTATTCTACTGAGCGAACCCGGAACAACACGGGGTTTTTAATTTACACAAACAATTCTCGTTCACAGATAGTGCACTTGAAACGGTTTCAATACGTTAACAACAAATGGATGAAATCTCAAAAGGTAGTTAATTTCCCTCGCAACGACTTCGACCCTACGCCGTACCTCGCGTCCGTTCCACAGGAGACAATACTCAGACACCAAGAGTTGAGAACTTCCAAACGACGATCCTCCCTCGTAGACATTGTAGATCGTATATCGGAAAGCGAGGCTGATACTTCAGACGATGAAGTGTCGGAATCTATAGAGGCTACCGCCGTTGAAATATCGAAGGAAGAAGGCAAGAGGAAATCCGTAGAAGTGAGTGCCAGGAAAAGGCTAGAGTCTTCCAGTTTGACGACTACCCCCGTCCTGGATGATAATCTGGTTGATTTCCACCAGCACCACCTAAAACCCGGGTATGATCCATTCGACTTGAAGTACAGGCTATTTGCTGTTGTGGTAAGTTCAAATTGATATTTTCTGCAGTAACTATATGCCCGCAGAGAATCGAGTTTGAAATGTTATGACAATATTTTTAAGCTGTATGACGACAGTCGCTTATTGGAGCGCGCATAATTATTGTGGTGTAAGAATTGTTGTTATCCGCAGTTTCGGTGTTCTGCCGGGGATACTCCTAAGTGGAGATAAACACATAAGCGTTGCGAGTTACCATTTGCAAGTAGTCGATCGGCTGTCGATTAGCCTGCGCTTCTGACTGTCTTAATGTGCATTTTTTTGCCTCATTGCATGAAAAAAATTTCTGTGTGGTCTAGTGGTCCAGTGTTGGCGTTGACTACTGAGGTTCCGAATTAAATTTCTACCACATATCACATTGTCAGACTTGTCGTGATTGTACCTGTGCCTACTTCTTTAGGGATACGGGCGTGAAGATACTTTTTAATTATTATATTTCCTTCAACTTTCCTTTTCTGATGGACCAATTTTGATGAAAAGTAGACAAGCATGTCAAATAATTTACTTGCAAAGACTTATGGTGGCGTGAAACGTTATGGATAATTAGTCTAATTGAGTTAACATCAGCAACATCCATAATGCTAGTAACTTATGCACACTTGATAATGAAAACTAAAAGCAATAACTACAAAGTATACTTATTATCTTCACGCCAAGTCCCTTACAGAGTACGCAGATAGTGTCGAGTAACAAAGTTAGGACTAGGTTAAAGGTATTCTCCGTGTGTATGGTATATAAAAGTTAGTGTCCATTGGGCAGTCGCACAGCGGCGAACTGCACGGAGGTCACTACGTGTGCTACGCGCGGGCGCATGCGGGGAGCGGTGCGTGGCTGTGCTACAACGACAGCTCGTGCCGGCTGGTGACGGCGCCGGAGGGCGGGTCCCCGTACCTGCTGTTCTACGTGCGGCGCGGACTGAGCTCGGCCGCCTACTTGCCGCCGCAGCCCAAAGCCCCCCCACCGTCTGCGTCCGCCGCCCCGGACGCGGGCCCCGCGGGCTGCGCGCTATCCTAAACGGCCTCTCCGTTGTACCTACATATACTCTATTCTGGCATTCGTTGAAGAAGGAACTATACGGCAGCTGACGGAAACTACTAAATCCTGGCAACTATTAGAATTTATTACTTATCATCGCCGACATTTGGTGAAATTTCATTTTACACCTACACATATTTGTCTCATTCTTTTCCACAATACACTTAAAATCAGTATGTTTACATTTTTGAAACATCATCACGGCTTTACAACTAAAGATTAATTTAATGTTAATTAGTATGAGTGTAAGATTTTTTTCAATAGAGTAAACTCAAAGTATTGTTGATACAGTGTACAATACATAATTTTTGATATGCATTAACATATAAACATAATATGCACGTTCAGCACGTCAAAACCGTCCTCTAAAAACGTTTTCAAAGTTTCACTGCACACGCACACATATTGCTTTGTAAAAATAACTAAAATTCAAGTACTTCAAGTTGAATATGCAAAATCGTAAATTTTTGTCACAACACAACAACATGTTCCTAATTCGAAACACTTTTGAATGTCAGTTTTGTTCAATAATTGCATCTTGTGTTTTTTGTACCAATGATTTTTACTTTATACTATGTTTTATATACGTAAACTACTACAGGATTTTAATTTTTAAAATATGGTTACATTAAATATTTTTGACCCAATTTGTTTCCACATAAACACTTTTTATGACCTAACATTCCAAATATATTCCAAATATTTGTGTAATACCCACATTATTGAAATTAAAATTTCTTTTAGGTACCTGTATAAATATAGAGATCTACGGTAAAATATTTTTGCTATCAGGAAGTGTCAAAAGATGTTTTTTTATGGGATAAAAAGTATTTTCAGAACTTAGAACAAAATATGATTATGAAAACATTTCTAGATGGTTAAGTTTTCAGCAATTACAATGACCTATTTATCCAAAGTAGTTCGTGACATAGACGAAAATTGTCGTAGCAGAAGAATGTAGTCAATGTAACTATGGTTTCGTCGTTCAATTTCGAATGCATTTAGGATTAAAACGGCACATATGATTGTTGTCAATCTGTGAAAAATAGACATACCGCCTTGCCACAAAAGAATAGACGCTTGTTCAACTATACTCTGTTTTAAATTGACGTCCAACCAAAAAGATGCTATACGTTGATGACGTGGCAGCATGTTATTGGTTGATAATCCAATTAGAGACACTGTTTATATACACACTGTTATAGTACTACTATTTAACTTCGGCTTAGGCTTCACACTTTTTACACTTTGTACTTTTATTTTTAAATTGATTGACCTAATCTAAATTTAAGCGAAATTATTAATTATGTGTAGTAACAACTCTATATAGACATCTTTAAATTACATTCGGATTTCCGATGCTTGACGAATATAGCCGAAGCGCATAATTTAAATAGTACTACTTAAACTATGTGTTCGAGTGGTTAATTTTTTTTTAACTATGAACTTTCAAGTATTATTGTATTTTTTTATTTGCATTATTATTGCATTTATATTAAAATTCATTCTTAATACCAAAATAATATTGGAAATGTTTCATAATAATTATTGTTGGAAAAATTTCGAATACTTATATTTTGAAATAAAAAAAATACTGACAGGCCTTATGTAGTGCCTTCAAATGAATGGCCTCTTGTTTTTAAACAAAAATGACTCGATTTAAGAGAAGACATAAATTATCTAAACAAATTACAGTATAACTTTCTTACTTGATGGTAATTAGTGTCACATTTAGACTAAAACTTTAAAGCGGCGAAGTTGTACTTTTTCTTTATTTCATAGGTTCAGAGCGAAAAAAATATCAGATTTCTTAAATATGTAGTGGATGTAATAAACGTGGTGATAAAATTCAGGGGGAGTTTATCATCCCGCCTTACGAAAGCGTGATATTTTTGTTTGCCATACATTTGGCAATTATTTGTCTATGGATACTGGCAACGGCATTTTATCATCTGTTGCAGTATGCCGCTGCATTACTCTTTTAGTTTCTCTACCATAATCCATTTTTTTGTGCTACTTATCTGCTGGATTTGGTTTGGCGATGGTGATAATTCTGAGCTCTAACTAAACTTGTTTTTGGTGTATGTATTTTTCCAGTGTTTGTGTCACAACAATAGTTGTAACATTTTAGACATGTCAGATTAGTACGGACATGTTAACTTGTGACGTTTTAAAATTGTTTCGAGAAATAGAATAAACGTCTAGGAGTGTCACGTTGAAACTAATCTGAGAGCTCTAAAGTGTTTTGTCTCTTTCTATTACTTTTATTGAAAAAAGATACTAACTTAAAATTAGTTTATTAATTGTGCTGCAGAATCACCACCAATGTCAGTCAATAAATATCTAATGCTAAGTATATATCCATGTATATAAAACAACGCAGTTTTGTAACAAAATTCATATTTTAAGAACTGTGTGACCGATTTGAATGATAGTTTGTTTCTTGGTTTCTCTCGGCCTCGAATAGCAAAACAATCATTAAAACATTTGAAAATTCAGATGGCACTGTCCGTACTGGTCGGGTCTATTTTATAAAATAGCAATGAACAAAATATACCATTATTCAAATTAAAACGTGAAGAATTTATAAAATTTTGAATAAATAAATTTCCCTAATAAAATTACACAAAGTAAGCAAATGCTTACTTTGGGATTTTGCTTCATTTGGGAAATGCTAATGTTTTGGGTTATAATCAACGATACTAATGTTTAGAAATACTTAAATAGATACCATTATAAATATTATAAATACTCCAAGAGAGAAATGTTTTTAACAAATACCATTAAATATAATATAACGTCATTCCAAAATAGGTGTTAATTTTTTTACGGTTCAGTTTATCCAATAAAAGATATCGCACTGTTTTATTTGACCGCCTCGTTGGTCGAATGGCTAACGAACACGCTTAGTTAAGTGTGACCAACCGCGAGGCCCGGGTTCGATTCCTGACGGGGCCAAGCATTTGTGTGATGAACATTTAGATGTCTACATTTCCGGGTCTGGATGTTTATTAAATACTAGCAGTTTCACGCAGCTTCGCCTGCGTAACTTGGCTTTTACTGCACCCATTTTGATGAAACAAAGCCTATGTCACTCAGGGATAATGTAGCATTCTAAGGGTGAAAGAATTTTTGAAATCGGTCCATTAGTTTGGGAGCCTATTCATTTTAAACAAAAATCAAACATTTCCTCTATAATATTAGTATAGATTATATTCTGGTATCTATTTAAGTATTTCTATGTATTAGATTAACAACCATAACTCAAGCATGTAATTTGCAGACCTTGGTTTTATATTCAATTTGTGTAACATCTAGGGATATTTATTTATTTACTATAAAAAAGTAATTCAAATGATTTAGTTTTCAATATTTTGGTAAGGTTTCTAATTTGCCGTAAGTACACTTAATGATGAATGAATACTTTTAAAAGAAATACTCAATCCGTAAATGGCCTTTCTTAGCTGCTTCATCAATCACTGATTTTACTAAGAAAAGTAGGAAAAAATAGAATTCAAATGAAAAACTGACCTTAGGATATTGAAAAACAAACATATGAATCTTTTTTGTGTAGTAAAATATATAAGTACTGAAAAAACACATTTTTTGTGTAGATATCTTTTATTAGATATACTGATCACTGTCTAAAGGTTTTAACGCCTATTTTTTTGAAGGACTATTAAAAGGACGAATGTTTTCTTCGATCGAAACTCAGGAACATTGAACTTATGAATCTAGTCCAATTTGTTAAATTTTTCAGTTTATTAAACAGTTTTTCGTGTGTTTAAATTAGAGACTGATATTGTTATGTTTTAGATGTGTATATTATGTTGTATTATATTCATATTTTAGTTGAATTTGAGATTATTATAATGCATAATTTATAACAATTATTATATAACCTTTGGAAAAGGGCCTTTATCAAAATCCTCGAAGGCTTTAAAACCATATACCGAATATTAAGAAAAAATAACAATAGCAGTTACATTCCGTAACACAATGAAATAAATTTAGATGGGTCAATTATTTTAATTTTATATCCCGATGTTGGAACCCAACTAAAGACAATAATCATCTGTGTGGCTAATAGTCTACTGTTTTTAGGCTTTGACTACATGGGGTCTCGGTTTCGCACCCTAGGTCTAGCACTCAAACTCAAAAGTGTGTTTGTTTTTTTCAATTTTCTAACCAATCCCCACTGTCTGTGGGACTATACCGTCGAGTATTGGGTTCTTTTTGCTTGTATCTTCACCTATCTCTTTGAGGATACGTGAAGATCTTATTACTGTTCATATTTTAGTGACTAAACGCGAATTAAAAGCTAATTTTGTCCCATGTCTCCTAAGCCGCCGGTACGCGTTATTATGACTTGTCGTCAGTCCTTCGGGTGGGGTGTAGCCTAAATCTAACTTTTTATTATAGTTATAACTATCGCAAAAAAATACCTAATACACTTTAAATAAATTTTGTTTATATTAATCCGGTTAAAAGTATATTGGTATGTGAAATGTCCGTTTTCCAAAATTTGTAGTACTTACATCATTTCTGTGTTAAATTAAGTGATGGTTGTTGTAATAAAAGTATTTGATGTATGACTTATGAGAATACTAGTGGTAATTATGCTGACCACCTACTAAACTTATTTTGAGTGTATGTATATTGTATATTATTTTCCTAATGAAATAAAAAAAAAACGTTTTATTATGTCAGAATTAATATATATGTATGTCAAATTTCTTAAGAAAATATTAAAATTCTTTAGAAATGTCATGTACAGACTAATCTGACAGCACTAAAAATGTTTTGTCTCTTTCTGTTGCTGTCCTTGAAAGAAGATGTCGATAACGTAAATAAGTTTAGTGAGTGTGCAACATAATTAACACCACTGTCACTTAAAGAATAAACTCGATTGAGTTTTTAGGTATTGAAATTACAGTGTTTAATTTATTAATTTTAATCGTCGGGCTGTCAAGATTCATTTTAGTTTTCAACCCTAATATCAGCAACGTTATTTGCTAGAGTTTTTCAACGTTAACTGTAACCTTTGGTTACATGTTTCTGAATTCTTATTTCTAGTCGTAGATAGGAAAGGGCTGAACGTTAAGACCAGGGTGCTGATTATGTAACTCAGCTGCCCACTCAAAATGAAAAAGTGTACATCAAATAGCTGTCAAATTACGTGTTTTATATTTGCTATCTTCAGTTACCAACAGAAATACAGTAGAGATAGCAAACACAAATGACGTCATTTGATGAACACTTTTGCAGTTTGAGTTGGCAACTAAGATACATAATCACTCCCCTGGACCTGATTGAAACATTGCCTTCCCGACTTCTGAAGCTCTAAATAGAATACAAAACAATACAACCTTCTTTGAATTTTCTGTTCTAAAAATAAAATATTCTTATTATAAATATAAATAAATCTTCATAGTGAATGAATTACATCTGTAGCTTAAAAATACCTTATCGTACAAAGTAAAATAATTTATCTAATATGTTTTGATCTCTATGAAAATGAAATATTTTCAAGCTAAAGGTAAAACGTACGAAAAATTTTTTGTTTTGTCATGAGATGTTCGCAGGCTAACCATGGGCCCTTTATAATGATGTGTAAATATTAAACGTTAATTATTTTAAGAAAAATACTGGAAAATGTACAATATACCCTCATCCGTAGTTTTAGTATAATGTTAGTTTAAAAGTATTTTATTGAGAATCCCTAAAATGGCATAGTTTTAATATCGTTGTATCACATTTGTGGTGGTTATGAGTTTTATAATAATCATCCGCCCGCCAGGATCATTTTCAGAGGTTGTTTCTGCTTTTTCAGACTTTAAGAAATATATTATAACTAAAAGAACTTAAAGTTTATATACAAGAAAATATTTTTTTGCGACTGCTGTTATTAGTCTGCGAGTTGTTTACTCAGATATACAGAAAACGTAATGTTAACTATAAAATACATTCCAGACTTGTTAGCGATTTTATTTTATGATTTTATGAGATGCTTTTGCTTTTAGTTGACTCGTAGCTCATGTTAACTGCACATTTTCACTAATGGGGCATCGCATACCGTTTTTTATTTATTTTACGTTATGCATTGTCAGTTTTGAAAATCTATACACAAATTTCTGTATATGGACTTTTGGAAATGTGCTTATTAAGGCCTGAGCAGAAGAGGGACAAAAATCCTTAAATTGTAGAAAAAAGTTCATCTGAAACTTGCACAGAAAATTTACAACGCCGTGTGCGGTCGGAAGGGCACGGTAACTACTAAGTTTTGGAACAAATTCTAAATTATATCGAACGCTCAATGCAGACTGAATTTCGCCGTGTGTGCGCTTAGTTACGACGGTTTTATTTTTCTCGGGTCTCGTCTGTACTTGCCAATACGTGTGATTCGGGGACTTTTTTGGTGCGGTGAACTTGGGTGGCGTTATTTGGTACAATTTGGGGATACGGGCTTGCTTGGGGATAAAAATTGGTCGATGGACTGTATCCCGTCTGCGCAGGCTTTTACAGAACGAGTTATCATCAGTTTTTTAATTTTTACGAGAGACAATCTTAAAAGATGTCAACTCCCGGTAACCCAAGCTTTTTCATCGATCGAAGCCTTATTGTTAGGTTTATAAATTACTTTAAAAATACGTGCCATTTTAAATTGATGTAAATACTATGTCTTGTTCACTTAACAATGTACGTAATTCATGATAAGTGGAAAGATAAACCCAGCAGATATTGAATTGATACAGCTAGGTATGTATCACCTAATGTTAAGTAAGATATTTTGGGCACAACAGTACCTAATAATTTGTGGGTACTTAATTAAAATACGTCGTTATTTAAAATGTTATTGACTGTTCTTTTTGTGTATATAATGTAATAATATAAATATATCAATGTGCAATAAAAATATATACATATTATTACAATTTCTTTTATTTTTATCTTATTGCCAGAATGCAGATAACTTACATAAGTTTTGAAAGCAAAAATAATATAATTTTACCAAGATAACTTTCACACAGTTTTTTTTCGAGTTAGATATTTAGTAAACTCATCTTCTTAAACACGTAGTCTAGTTTTTGGTGCTAAAGGCTACCAGCACCCCGATTCTGTATCTATTTAGTGATTATCACTGAGTCAATGTGAGTACTGAGTGAGTTATCACTGAGTACTCAGTGATGTAGATACATCAAATAGCTGTCAAATGACGTGTTTTATATTTGCTATCTCCAGTGACTTACAGAAATACAATGGAGATAGCAAATACAAAACACGTAATTTGACAGCTATTTGATGTACACTTTATCCAGTGATAGTTACTAAAAAGAAACGGAATAGCCCCACAGATCAACAAAAAAAAATAGCAGATCGTATTATTTAATATAACCAGATTAGTAAATATATAACTCATTTCGTTCACGCCAATTTTCATTTGAAGTATACTCTATTTTTTTTTTTAGTTATTTCGTTTTTATATATTGGAAAGGACCTTTCTCAGTTTATTTTTCCTCAAAAATGATAAAGTGTTTTACAGCCATGACTCCTCTAAGTTTCTTTTATGAAATCTCAATAGCTTGGAAAAAAAATGGCGGTGACATATGGATGGACATGTCGATTCTCTATGGGTTCCGTATTATCCATTCGGTTATAGAAACCTAAAAAATATATTATTAAAATAACTCGCCTCATTAGAAACGTGTAAAGAATGCGACCTTAAGGTCTGCCATGGTGACCCCAGACTAAATTTTGTCAATGATTTTAAGAAAATTTTTGACAGTAAGGATTTTTTTTAATTATCTTGGCACATACAACTCTTAAAGTTATCGGGGCCTTTACCATGGCTTCTTATAGATTACGTTCGATTATTTACGTACCGAATCAATAGCGCTTTTGGTCTTAAATATAGTTTTCTTAATCACCTTGGATTAATTGGAAGCGTTGTTGAAAATTTCCGGATATGTTAGCGAGTATAGCGCCGTAAACTCAAGGGTTTTGATTAAATGCAATAACGAAATATTTATCATCAGCTCTGTATTCATCCACTGCTGTAGGCCTCTCCTATGACACGCCAGAACAATCGATCCTCCGCCTTCTTATTCTTACCGCCTTACTCAATAATCTTCCTTACGGTCATTACTCCGACGAGTATCTCGGCGTCCTTCACTAAGTTTGCCTAAGGTCTCCACCTTAGAACTCGTTGACCTCAGCGGCTGTCGAATGTAGATAGAGAGCTGTGATTGTCAAGTTAAATTTTAAAACCCTGACTGCATTTGATTGAAACAATGATTAGTTAGATTTTGGTACAAGCGTACTTCACTACGTAGTATAAAGCAGTCGCGTTCTGTTTCTTTGTATGCTTAAATCTTTCAAACTAGGTACGCAACGGATTTTGATGCGGTTTTTTTAAATAGATAAAATGTTAAAGAGAAAGGTTTATATGTATATTTATTCCCGTGCGAAGCCAGGGCAGGCCGTTTGTACAATATTATTCGAACTACTTCTATCGAAACCCTTGTCTACATATAATTTTGACTGCTCTAAAATCGCATAACAAATTAACGCCGACTGCATTATGAACTTAAATTCCTGCGGTCGAGTTTTACATAAACTAAAAGAAGTCCTTTATTACCAATATTATAAAGATTTTGATTACTATATTAAGTTTTCGATAGTGGACCCAATTTGAAAAATCATTTTATCATTAGGAACAGACATCACCCTGATACACATAGGCTACTAATTACCTTGGGAAAATGCTTCGTCCCTTTGAAAAACTGGTAGGTTTATGTTGTAGTTACCTTTTTAACATAATTTCTGAACCGATTTGATTGAAATTTCGGGTATTTGCACGTTTAAAAATTGGACCCAGTAGGTAGCGCTGTTGTCGGCATGTCATCTACACTATAATAAAATATGACAGATTTACTTGTTTCTATTGAATAGACTAGGAATTGGAGCGGTAGTTTGAAACATTATTTGGGATTGGACGAGTGACCAGTTGGCGATAGGCTTGCCACCTATCACATTGTGCGAATAACACCCGTATTCAAGAAGCTTACTTGGCTTAGTAATGGAGAAACGCTGTGCGAAATACGACATTTAGCTATGCATTTCTTACGACTATACTAGGAATTGGAGCGGTAGTTTGAAACATTATTTGGGATTGGATGAGTGACCAGTTGGCGATAGGCTTGCTACCTATCACATTGTGCGAATAACACCCGTATTCAAGAAGCTTACTTGGCTTAGTAATGGAGAAACGCTGTGCGAAATACGACATTTAGCTATGCATTTCTTACGTCAAGCTATTCATGAACAATACACTTTGATGTGAATAGATATTGGATGGCTTGACGTAAGAAATGCATAGCTTGATGTCGTACTTCGTGCAGCGTTTTTTCATTACTTAGCCAAGAAAGCTTCTTGAATACGGGGGTTAGGTTCTTCGGCTAGTCGTGGGTGCCCTGGTTGTTCCTCTGCCAACCCTTTCGAGGATATGGGCGTAAAGATACTTACTCGACCGCACTTACTTATTCTTAGCGGCTATTGTGATTTAGGGTGGCGATAAACTTATAGCCTTATGAACGACGCATAGCACGCTATTTCTAGGTAGAAATAGAGATGTGTCCACCCATGCGAAACCGGGACAGGCTGCTAGTATTGTACAATATACTGATTCCGATATATTTCTTTTTCCCAGACAAAAAAGGTAAAACGTTGCGGAGAATGATGCGCCATTTTTCTTACCAATAGCTTCGTCAGTCGACACGATATTTGCTCAGCTAAATCTGTTTTTTGCATCAATTTTTAACTTGAAATAAAACCACAGTTGGATTTTTGAATTTTATTATTAGATTTACACTGTCATTTACAATAAATTTCCATGTAATTGGTAGGACATAAATCAATACAATATTGCATAACACTAAGGCTAACTGCATCAGTATTTTTTTGTGGATAAATTAACAAAAATATATATGCAATATTACAAATTTCAAATAAAAATAACGCTAATATCTTACTCGGGCACGCACTTGCCGCACGCCGGTGGTGGAATGTCTCGAGTGACGAGCCCGTGCGGCTCCTCTAACCTAACGAGATACTGCGCTACAGCAATGTGTTACAGAAACATGCCAAGTTACATAATAAATTAAATATACAAAAATCTCTATCACAATACTCGTAAGTAATTAAAGCAATTCAAATGTGAATACTCCAGGGCTCAGCTCGGTATTGCAACGACTACATCCTAGAGGCGGGCCGCGACTCGGCTCCGTTGTATAAAACGACTATTTGTGCAGACCGAATTCGACACTAAAACGCGATACGATTAGAACAACTGTACGTCCACATGATACATTGTTACATACACTTCACTAGCGTGTACATAAATATATTTCCACTTCAATAAATTTGTAGCTATAGTGCTCCAACTTCAACAGAATTAAAAAACATTCATTTTACACATGGTATAAAATACTTAGAAAAATTTACAATTCCATCTTAAGAGTAGTGCTAAAAGATGGAAAAACTATGAGCGTTCACTATGATATAGTAACCCTGTGGCGACGCCAGACAGTTGCCGGGTAAGAAGCTAACATTAGAGATCGACACGAGTGAACCGTCAAGAAAATACATCCTTAAGAACATTATTACTTTAAAATGCAATACCAAAGTACTTCTTCTTAAATATAATTTCCGCGCAACAGCAAACGAAACATCGATATATAAAATGTGTAATTAAGTTACATGTTCTCGTCGACAATTTGATACCTAAATGGGATTTACTATGTTTTCGATATGGTTGCCAATTTTTTTTAAGAGATTGGGTATATATGTTAAATTGATGAGCAACTCAGGAGGTTAGTTGCCAGATTTTCAACCGGTTGTCATCGTAGGGCTGGGTCTTACATGATACTATAGTTATTTTTTATTATATTTAAATAGAATGTTTAAAAGTATTACGACACGTCCTGATCTTCAACATCTTGTGCTTGTTCTTTTTGTTCAGCTTCACCTGTAAAGTAAAGATAATAAATTATTTTTGGGGATTTTATGCTATTGTAAGATAAATAATATACGCCTCGTTGGTCGAGTGGTGGCTAGCGAACACGCCTAACTACACAGACCAACCGCGAGGCTCGGGTTAGATTCCCGACGGGGGCAGGCATTTGTGTGATGAACATTTAGATGTCTGCATTTCCGGGTCTGGGTGTTTATTAAGTTTATTCTGGTATTTATTTAAGTATTTCTATGTATTGGTATTGTTGACTAACATCCATAACACAAGCATATAATTTGCTTACTTTGGGGTTAGATTCAGTTTGTGTAACTTGTCCAGAGATAATAATTATTATTATTATTATAGTATATAGTATCTTCACGCCCATATCCCCGAAGAGGTAGGCAGAGGTACAACCAAGGCACCCACGACTAGCCGAAGACACTAAGTCCCATTTTATATTATTATATTATCTCCTATAAACATATTTTCTTGCCTTACATATTCCTTACACCATAATGACACACCACTGTAGTGTTCCAGTTGGAAGGTAAACGGTAAATGAGATTTAGATCCGGATCTTTAGTTATTGATTGAGTGCCTAACGTCACGATCCTTGCAGACCTTCCTTGAGCTCTCCACATTCATAACTCTTTTCATATAAAGAACACACTAGTTTCGGAGTGGAATATCAACCTAGGTCTCCTCGGGTACTACGTCCATCCACAATCACACTGTATATCTGTTTTCAAAATATAGATTTAGTTTTAGGTTTTATATGTGTTGAAACAAATATAAGTTAAGGTACGTTAAAAATACTTAACAAGTTTTAAATAGCTCGAAAAATTTATATTATTAACAGTTGCCGGGTTTTCTACACTAGTTTCAAAAACAAAAAAAAATTTAGCTTCCACAAAGTTTGCTGTCTGCCTCTTAAAACATTCAGAAAATTAAACGGTTAATTTACAGTAAAAAATGGTTACTAAACAGGTTTTTAAATATTTATAAGTATATCAAAAAAAATAATAAATCACATAAAAAAATTCATTTAAAATATTGTACTGCTATCACTTTAGTGGTATTTATAGATGATCAAAATTATGTCACTCTTAGTTTCCTCCTTAAGGAGCAATACTGTTCTGTAGGATTATGTTAAACCAAAGTTATATATTTGTTTGTTATTTTTTTACAAAAATATGAAAATTGTTACATGATATGATATTTGGTTCTGTGTTGTAATCCTCAAAATAGTATGTAGTTTTGTACCCAAAAACTACACAAGTTAACTTTTAAAACATGAAGACTAGAACTTGTTTACTAAAATATTTCTTGAATAACTAACTTGTATTTCCTAAATAATAACCCGTGAACCTTTCAGAGCTAAGACTCCTTAATCGAGTGAAACAAACCTAAGTCTTAAGGGTAATGACTTAGGAAATTAGCCAATATCTGTATGCGGGGTCACTGGCAAGTGTAGTGTGTTCGTTGACGTACCCGACTCGCCGTCGCCCTGCATGTCGGAGGTCCACAGCGTGAGGTTGTCCCGCAGCAGCTGCATGATGAGCGTGGAGTCCTTGTAGCTCTCCTCCGACAGGGTGTCCAGTTCTGCGATCGCGTCGTCGAACGCCGCCTTCGCTAGCCGGCACGCGCGGTCCGGACTGTTCAGGATTTCGTAGTAGAATACCTGTTGTACAATTGCATACATTTAATCATTTTTATTGACCAACAACATACAGCGATCCCATGTACCCTTACTCCGCATCAGTCTTAACGCAATTATAACTGTCTTTCTAACAATGGTCGATTAGGGGTTAATACTAGTAACCTATCTCAGATAAGCGATCATGATATTTGAGATCATTTGCCAGGTAACTGCTGTTATTTTTCAATAATTTACAAAAATAAATTAGCAAAAAACTCATCTAAGTCTATCTCTATCTGTAGAAGAAAGGTGATTAATATTGGCCTTAGATTTAAATACAAATCCAAAGTTTACTGGATTTGTTATATAAGATTATCAATTTAAATGGAAACTTCTTTTCAATATAGACAACAAAATGTAGTACTTTTAACCGTAATCAGTGACTAAATTTCATATTTACATTGTGCAAAGGTAGCTTCACATCTAATGCACATAAGAGCTATTATCAACTAAGAATTTGATCATCTACCATATATTTAATCTATCGGCTTATTATCACACCTAGTCCCTTCGCGTTTATCTTAAACAAACAGCGTCGGCGGCACAGGACATTTGTTTAATGACATCACCAGACACGTGACGCACTCGTCGTCCGGTTTAGCAACGTCGGTGATTAACACTTCAGACCGTTAAAGAGCATCATCAACGGACCGCTCGAAATCTGTCATTGCACCTTCTATACATTCTCAATATGCTGTGTTGCGACTCAAAGCCACCCACGCTACTTTAAAACAATTAAAGGCAGTTCAAGTTAATAACATGATACGTATGGAAGAGGTCAATGAGCATTATATTCAAATATGACTTTCTAATGTATAGTCTAGACTTGGATCAACTTTCTAACGAAAGAAGTTATGTTTATATTTTTGCAGTTTCAAAATATCTCGCATACCTATACCTAAATAATAATAATAGGAAACCTTCATCTGTCTCTAAATTTTTAACTGCCTATGTCGCTATAGACACGTGAGGTCCTAGGTTCAAAACTTATATCAGGCGAAATCGATACATAGTTTTATTTGTATTTTTTAAATGGAATATGAGATTAGTCAACAGATGGTAATATTAACCAAACATTTCTTTCTTTGCGCGTTTCCTTTCCGTTTGTTGCTTTCAGATGAATATTGGTGAACCCAACCTACATATACAGAAGACAGAATACAAAAAACAAAAACCAACTAATGTATATACAACAGACAAGATGATATTAATCATGAAATTTGTGTGATGTAGGTAATTAATGAATGATTGTGTTTGTTTGTGTGTGTGTGTGTGTCTAACAATACTTACTGAGAAGTTGAGTGCAAGCCCCAGACGAATGGGGTGGGTGGGTGGTAGTTCCGTCATTGCAATGTCGGAGGCGGCCTTGTAGGCGACCAGCGAGTTCTCGGCCGCCTCCTTACGGTCGTTGCCGGTTGCGAACTCCGCCAGGTATCGGTGGTAATCCCCCTGTAATAACAATCGTATCACTTATGATATTCATGTACTCTTATTATCTTATTATATTTTTAAATTGAGAAATGTGTTAAACCAAGCACACATGTCATAATTATCCAAATTATATTAAAAGAGCTAACTTTTTGGGGATGCTGCTAACACAATAGCTATTTGTATTGATCGCCTCGTTGGTCTAGACCAGCCTTTCCCAAAGTGGGCGATAACGCCTCCTTGTGGGCGCTGGAAGCCTAGAGGGGGGCGGTATAAATCTTGAAAAAAATGTTTTTTTTAAACTAGGCGCAACAAATATGTTATTGAGGTTATTGACAAGAAAAAAACGAGGGGCGGGGGGCGCTACAAAACAACTGATTTTCAAAGTGGACGTTACATGAAATAAGTTTGGGAACCTCTGGTCTAGACTGTAGTAAACGCCTAACTCAAGCATCGATTGGATCGTTTGATTAGAAACAGGGACAGGCCTTTGTGTGATGAAAATTTAGATGTCTGCATTTCCAGGTCTAGGTGTTTATTAAATTTATTCTGCTAAGTATTTCTATGTGTTAGAATCGTTGATTAACACCCATAGCACAAGCATATAATTTATTTACTTTGTGTCGCTTGACATTAACAGCTAATTTCATAATTTTAGAAACACCAGAAAAAAAATAGTTAAATTGGTCCATCCGCCGTTCAGGCGTGATGCGATGACCACGCGAAGTTTATTCGTGGATCACTAAAACACCCTTAATCCATTTGATTTTGTTTTTTTAACATTTGGCAAATGTTAAAAAAACCAAATCAAATGGCTACGCGAACAACAGCTACTTCATTGACTACGTAACCGTAATTGTTGCATCATATCTGTAAAACTAGGCAGGAATTACATCGATAGCGCTTATCGGACAATATTTTATATTGCCTAGTGACGATCGTGACCATCATGAAACAAGTTCAAGGTTATTTCATAAACAAAAGTATTTAAATTCGCCCCCAAAATTTAAGTCACTTGGATTTGAGTTGACGATCAACATCACCTTCGGCGAAAATAATAAAATTTACGTTGTTAGTGTTGACGTACATCCTATCCTATTAATATTATAAATGCGAAAGTTTATAAGTATGGATGTATGGATGTTTGTTACTCTTTCACGCTCGAATGGCTGAACGGATTTGTCTGAAATTTGGAAGACAGATAGATTGTGAACTAGATTAACATATAGGCTATTTTAAATCCCGATCGCACACCGGGTTTCTGTGAAAACGCGGGCGAAGCCGCAGGTGGCAGCTAGTTATGTCATACTTTCGTAAAACGTAATTATATATTTTGTTATTACTATAACCAACTTCGAAAAAGGAGAATGCTATTTATTCGAATCATATATATTTTTTAATGTATGTTAATAGATTTTTTCGTAATTTCTGAGTCGATTTTGAAAATTCTTTTTTATTTGAACTTTCTGTCCCGTTGCCACTAAGCCTAGATGATAAATGGAATCCTAACGAAATGAAGGGAAAAAACATTTTTTATGTATGTCGATGACTTACTTGTTGAAAATGAAGTCGGTTTCTTGCTGTTTTACTGTCCTTAATTTATTCAATTTAAAATATATCGAAATCAATTATGTAACACGGTAAAAAAATATTACAAAACATCGGGACCAAAGTGTCAGTGTGAAAATATTAAATGTGGGAATAACACTCAATATTTTCAATTTACAATCACAGTTCCATAAAGTATTTATAATATTTATGTACATTTGTTGATATCGTGCTCTTACTGAACAACAAAAACATGTTATTAATCTTACTTAACCACAAAAAGAAACGAGAGGGAATGGACCTCCTCTCATATGTTCACGAATATATTAAATCTGAAAGGATTTTCACGACCTTGAGTTCAAACGAATAAATACGAATACTCCGAGCATAAATAATTTCAAACTCAAAATATATTTTCTTAACAATACTTAGAGATCTTTATTGTAGGTTGCTGTGGATTACTTAGGAACAAGAGACATGACAAAAGTATGACAAACTTTCTTTAGAGCTTATTGATTATCCTAGTTTGGAAGTATCACGAACACCTCCATTTACGCGGTGCGCTGTATGGAGCGACGTCACAGTTATGAAGATGACGTAATAATATAAAATGGGTGTGGTAAAATGACAGAAACTAGAAAGTAATAATCTGGAAATGTTGGTGAACAATTATTTTTGACCAACTTGAAAAAAGGAGGAGAAAATATGTTTGACTTCTATTTTTTTTATCTATGATAATCGATTTAAAAGAGCGCACTTCCGATGTGGTACTTTTGTCACCAAGTATCAATCTGAAGATCCCAGGGAAAACGAGCTAAATACAATTTTTTATACCTAAATGTTTTACTGAGCTAAAATTGTTAGTAAGATGCGATTATGTCCGTTATTTTACATGAATATCGGTACACCGAAAACTTGTTTGACTTTAAATAATTATCTCCACTAGAGGTTGGTCAATTCAAACACATTTGACAGGATTTATAGCTGGAGTAAATCGAGATTTGAGTAGAGCTTAGGCTGCAAAGGGTGGCAAGGCTCAGATCAGCAGCAGCGATTAGCTGTTGCAATTTAGAAATAAAACATAATATCAAACGTAACAAATCCAAACAAAACTATGCCATGGCCCTACCACATAAATTAGTAATTTTTTCGTGCTTACGAATTCTCGTTTTGTTCTATCGATACAGAATACCAAACGTATGTGGGGTGTGTGGGGACCTTAGTCTGACAGATTTACGTTTACGAAAAATTATAGAGTATCTTCACGCCCATATCCCCGAAGAGGTAGGCAGAGGCACACTAAGTCCCACAATTCCCACAGTGATAGGTGGCAAGCCTATCGCCAACCGGGCACATTTCCAATCCCGAGCAACATTTTTTTTTATTAGAAAATTAGAAAAACACAATTTTTTTATTGTTGCGCGACCCGGGATCGAACCCGGTACCTCATGCAGTCAAGTCCAACAACTGAACCGCTAGACCACAGAGGCGATTATATATTTTAGTTTTCTTCTTCGAACGTGACTAACGGCCAATATTAATAATCAATCCTAATCCAAAACTTGTTGTCCAAGATTGATATTTTAATCCATTTTTATGTTATCGCTTGCCAATAACATATCTGTGCACAGGATAAATATGGCAATTAGGTATGGGATAGGCCGCCGGATACGCAGCTATCTAGATTGCTTGAAATCCATTAGATTGAGATACATTATTAACATTGGCCGTAAACGAAATTTGTTTCTTCCGATCGATTCTAAAATGATAAGTTAAAGGTATAATATCAATAACGTCTACATAAGTTATAGACTTAAAAATGTCTAAGAGAAGTTGCACTCCAAATCAGCCAGCGCTTTAGATATTTGAGCCACATAACTTTACTTTTATAAAAAAACATAATTAGATATTGCTGACGGCCATGCCCTAAAATTACTTAGCTCTCTTTTGATATCAGGATAAAAATTAAATAGAGAAACCAAACACACTTCCCCATTTATATACATACGCAGTGCCAATTTTTGAACTAGCAGCGCCCTGGGCTCATATTTGCGCCACCCCTAAATGCGAAGAAAATAAATTTTAAAAGATACAACAAAAACACTTTTATTTTCCAGCCTTTTTAGTAAAACTATTTTTCTTGATTTTTTGTTATTGTGCAAGGTCAGCGAACAAGCACCCAGCTATCCTGATGGTAAGAGATATCCGTGGCTTATAGACACTACAGATGTATCAGGTGTGTTAGGTACCGTCCTGCGGCCAGGATGTTAGGCCTTTTATGCAAGTTTTCGCTATATATCTAAGAATTTTAAAAAGTAGATCTCGTTCAACGAGCGATCAGGCGCCCCTTTCTATCCAACGCCCAGGATGGTATAGCCCCACCCTAATGCCCCTACTGTCCATGTGGATAAATTTGTTGTGTGCTGTGCAAACTACTTGTAAAGGTAAGGACCCGTCTAACCTATTTATTTTTTTCGCCATAAATGTTTAGTCATTCGGAGGTTAAGGATCGACACACACTTATCATCGAACCACGATTGGGGCTTACATAATTATCTTAGTGAGATAGCAATATATAAAAAACGTGCGACAATAGTTCAAACTCTTAGTTAAAACTCAGGAATTAGTATTCGTGTAAGACGTTGACAAATATTAAACTAAAATTGTAACCTTTCTCATTGAGAAGGTTTAGATCAAAAGATAAAATGTTTAGATCGAGAGCGATATACTTTGTCGAGTCGATTATAGTGTATCACGTGATAGGTCTTTGATTTTGTGCTAACACAAGATGTTATGAATAACCCAATTATTATCAGGAACTTCCGTTTCAAGTTATGGGGTTGGCTCGTTGAATTACACGCGCGCATAGTGTAGGTATTTTGCCTAGCCTTATGGACCGTTATAACTTTTTTTACAGCTTACTATTACAAAATTAAATAAAGCTTCAAATATAAAATGATGCATGTTTTATTACTTTTAAGTCTAAACCTATAAAAACACATATGGAAATAATATGTTTATACAACTTAAATCTTTTGAGATTTTTGATTGGAAATATTTTGATAATAATTAATAATAATTTAATTTATAATAAAAAAAATTCTTTAATTTTTCTAGTATTTGTGTTTTATCCCCCGCATCACAGAAGAAATATTCGTCATTTTTTTCACTGCTGTAACAGATATCCACAAACTAGGACTGTTGTAAACCGGCCAATTAGTAACTGAGATATTTGTGATTGGAAAATATACCACGCAGGATAATGCTTACAGCAAATCAATAATCCATACTAATATTACAAATGCGAAAATCTTCCTGTTACGCTTCCAAGGCTAAATCGCTGGACAGATTTTGATGAAACTTGATACATAGATCAAATTCAAAGAAAGATCACTTTTTAAGAAAAATCATCTCTTATATGGCTATAATGAGATGAAAGTTTAAAAAAAAACTTTTACACTGACGAAGTCACGGGTAAATAACTAGTTTTAATATCAACCAATATGTATTGTAGATGAATTTGTACAATCATGGGAATTGAGGTATTGAAATGTTTTTGAGATAGCGATAACAACTGACGGATCTACCAATCTCCGCGAGCGATAAATTCATATAGATAATACCTTCACCATCCTGACAATCAGATTCATCACTCTCACTTTACTTTTCATTTTTTGCGAGAAAATATTGAAAGCTCAGTAATAATCGACAATTTAATATTATTTTACAATTCTTATGACGAGAAAGGTCGTTTATTTGATATCCGCATTAGGAGTTTTGAAAAATACAAATGTATAGGTACTATTTTCTCTAAACAATTGCATCTCGCAGCCTCGATGTTTATTTATTCCAAGTCAATTATCTGAGAACAGATAAGCTTAAATGTATATAATAAATACTTCAATAATATAAATCCGACGTTGCATACACACAAACGTAGGTATACACGAAAAATATCATGTTTACCTGGCGTACGGGTAAAAAAAGTTAATTATATTATCCTTCACTGTTTCACTCTCTCACACACATATTTATAAATTATTTCACCAATAACAAACAAGCCAACGGTGATGTGTTTTACATATATGTTTATATGTATGTAATATCCTTTATTACCTTATACATATTGAATCAACGAAAATACAAACTCAGACGAATTAGTGTTCCTGCATCATATTATGTACAAGTTATATGGTCTCCTATGGTTCATCGCCTTTGTGGTCTAGCGGTTCAGGTGTTGGACTTGACTACATGAGGTCCCAAGTTCAATTCCCAGGTCGGGCAACAAAAAGAAAATTTGGTATTTTCCAATTTTCTAATTTAAAAAAATCTCGGGAGTGGATATGTTGCCCGGTTGGCGATAGGCTTGCCACCTATTACATTGTAGGACTTAGTGTCTAAGGCTAGTCGTGGGTGCCCTCGTTGTGCCTCTGCCTACCTACCTCTTTGGGGGTTATGGGCATGAAGAAGATACATGTTATCTATACTTATAAAAAAACCTGTTCTGACTGACCGATTCATCATCGCCTAAGATGGAGGTAGGTAGATAGGGGTAGACCTAAGATGGAGATATAGGGGTTAAAACATTGTATGTAAGTCTTATAATCACTAAATATATTAACGAGCCGCGAGCAAAGCAGCGGGTAACTGCTAGTTTCTTAATATTAGAAAATCCATTAGTTATTTTCTCTTATAAAAATTAACAACAAAAATCGATTGCATCTCCAACTGAAACTATTAACTATTCCAAGTACGTCAAGGGCAACTCTTTTTTTGCAACCTGTAGAGTGTGAAGGTCTTAGCAACGACGTCGATACTCTCGTCAACGATCGATAAGTCAAATGATACCGCGGCAATACATATTTTTCTAAATTTCTTTTCTTGCTTAGCTTTATGTCTGATAACTAAGATATTGGCTAATCGTTCAATGTCGCCGGCTTTTTCTTAGACGATTTTATATTTTTAAAGAATAACGTCGTATTTATTTTGTTCATGTTTAGTTTGGTTATAACATAAAAAAATTAGAAAACATCAAGATATACGTTACGAAGGACCAGGCATTATGAAATGTCCTTACAGTACGGTGCTGTACGCGCGGAGACAGTTTTCATATAGATTTTTTATTCCTTTTGTGTTATTCAGGGTTCACTGTGATTTGACAGGCCCTCTTGAGTCTCTGCCAGGCAAATCGTAAAAGCCGAATATGGGTTTAAAAAGGTCATTATCTACTAAACCACTGGTGGTAGAGTACTGTACAACATGCCAAAGAAGATCAACCGATTTAACTATTCCTTCCGCCATAATGCCAGTGTCATGTTCCGGTCCGGAGGATAAGGTAGTCGGTCGACTTGCACAAAGAACCAACACTCGTGTAAAATAAGCATTTATTTGCTGATTCCGCGTAAGAAGTGTAACTGTTGTGGCGATAAGTCTTCCAAATGACACAGAATGTGAAAAGCCTAAATAATGTTCCCACCGCCCACCACCGCGACCAGACCACGAATGAAGTAACAGCTCGGGAAACAATATAAAGGATCATGTCCTTCGCATATGACGAATCGGATCACGAATAGAGTTCGATCCGGGGATTAAACCAACTTTATGAAGTCCTTTGCCAACTTTGTCGAAGAACTCACCACAGCGAACACCAAATCGCACTTGACGTACGTTTCGCCTCGACACCGAGGCATATATAAAAGAAGTTTCTTCACGCCATTATCCCCGAAGACGTAGACGAAGGCACATCCAGGATACAGGATTGAATAAAATACCAACACTGGTGTAAAACTGGTGGTGGTTTTAAGTAGGTAAGTGTTTTTATGTGATAAGACAGCAGACTAGCATACGGCCCTCCTGATGGAGATAACCATAACCTACACATACCATAGATATTATAGGTGCATTGTTGTCTGGTTGGCCCTTGACAATTTTTCTTCCATTTTTAAGACAAATTTTCTTCCATTTTAAGACAATTTTGAGACTAAACAACAAATTTTAACCAACCAAAAATAACCATAATTCTGTTGCGTTTTTCTCATTTGTTACAAGATTACCCAACCCATATGTGTTTTGAAAGCTATTTTTTCAAAACATTGGTCATGATTTAAAGGTTAGTTAAGGTTTTGGTTTGCTTTTGGTTGGTTTACTATTTAGTTTAGGTTTTGGTAGGTTAATTTAGGAGTAAGACTTGTCGTGTCATGTCTTACTCCTTTTTCTATAGTCTTTCCTTTCGAATTCTGCTTACGCCAAATGCTACAAAAAACGTTTATTGCTGTACATGAAGAAATCTTGAAAACTGTAAATTGGCACACCAATACAAAATCAATAAACAAAAACTAAGCAATTTGCAGAAACAGCCACTGAATTAAAAACATGATAATAACACCAGACTCTAGAGTAAAAATGTAGGCCTGCATATGAACTCTAGCAAAACAAAAGTATGACAAATTCACAGAACAGAAAATTAACAGTAATGAAGTAACAGAAAGAATAAACTCAACTTGGAAAAATTTTAGAACAACAAAATATTAAAAATGAATTATTTCTATTCATTAAAAGAATCATAGAAACATGCCCATTATAAAGTTTATTTTAAGGGTGTTAAACTTGGGTTTATAAAAATAAAATAGAAATGTCAGGTGTGCAATAGAAAGGAGCTATAACTACGAAAAATACATAAAATAAAAAGTATAGAAACAAGACAGAAAACTAAACTAAGACTCCCTGAAACCAGCTAAAAGCTGAAGTTACAATAACAACAACAGATGGACATTAAAAAGTATCAAATAGATTGGACGGACTGCAGGAAAGGACTGAAAGGAATGTAGGAAAATAAGATTGCAATCGTGGGATGATAAAAAAAAAAGTGTAAGTAAACACTTGATCAAGACTAGCAAAAATAGAGAAAACACTGAAAGTGGTGGAGCCTGTATGGGATCCATATAGGAAAAACAACTCACTAACAGAAACTAACACATTTATAAACTTCTTTAAAAATAAAGATATGAATTACTTAATATACATAACATTTTTGTTAGTTTTACTGCACTTAAATTATTACAAAACTATATTTAGACAACAAATCTTCTTAATGCATTTTTAATGTAAGTGCTGATCTACTCTGAGATGTATGAGTAAAACTTCCAATAAGACCAAATTCTTGAATTTGTGTGTACTATATAATTAATAGTTACTAACCTTCATTTTGTAGTAGAATACTTTGGATTCACCGGTTTGTGAACTGGGGATAAGGTGTTTGTCGAGCACATTAAGGATGTCTGAGCAAATGTCTCGTAGCTCTTTCTCCACTTGGCTTCTGTATGCTCGGATCATGTTCAATTTGTCTTCAGCCCCCTGTTACAAATTATTTTACTCATTAATAAGAGGCATTATAAAAATTTAGTACTATCCTTCCTACATCCATCCACATTTAGTATTGTATATCTGCTTTGTCAATCTTTCATATATCATTCTTTTCCCAACACCGAAATCCAACAGAGCATTTCATATAACACTTTTTATCAATCCCACTCTTTTTCGGATCTTAATGCTACAAATGCACTTAGAGTGTTACAACATAGATTTTCTTTTTTTTTTTCATATTTATACAAAAATTATAGACATTCACAGAAAACTTCTACCCACTAAGTCCTAATTGTCTGGGAATCAGCTGGCTGTGACATACAGACAGATGTTGAATTTATAAAGATCCTATTTTTCCGCTACAAAAACTGAGAAAAATTGGAAAACAAGAACTAGCTACTCCCCATTGTTTCTTTACAATAATTAACTTTAATCTAAGTCATGAAATAGTGACAAACAGTCCTATGAGCTTAGAACACCAATATGATGGTGATATGCTTGTCTTTTACACACATGTGTTTACTGACTACTCAACTGCTAAAATTAAACAGGGTATTGGCAAGTACTAATATTATAATGACAAGATTAGGCAAAGCAGTAGTACTAGTCCAGGTATTTTTTTACAAAACCCTACCACCTAATCCAGGTAAGTCCAAAATTAAATCCTAGTTGTCTCATCCAATAAATAGTGTATTACTAAATGAATTTACTAGAATGTCAACATTTTCCCTGGTTTAAATTTATTATTCTAGTTTCCTTAGAGAATGTCCATGCTGGTCTTTAGTGATATAAACTAAACATTAGCCAGTCATTAAGCACTAAAATATTCAGTTATTTATGTCTTAAACTATTTTCATGAGAATATATATAAGATATATAAAAATAAATTGATTTTAACATTCTCATTATTTTAATCACTCAAATAGAAAGATTTAGTTTAGATAAGATTCAGTTTAGACTTACAGTTCTACAAATTAATAAGTTCAAACAAACAACAAAACCCTTAGCTTTTTGCTTAGCTTATTACATTACTTCGGGTTTTATGTAAAATAAACAACAGATGTATGAAAAATATTTGCTAGATTAGGTACTAAGAACTACAATTACCAACATACTGACATTACACAGGTTAAACTAATGTTCATGGTCACAAATCCAGACTAGACACAATCCAACACAGAGAAGAGATTACCACAAATGAGTTTCAACATTTCACTGAAGTTTTGTAATGGAATACTGTGGTTTTCTTGCTTATAACAACATGTTGTTATAGGATATACTGCATCTAAGTAAACTACACCTGTTATAAAAATAATGCTAAATATTTTCTAGAATAATCAGGGATACAACTTTCCTCTTATTTATGTAGTATACACAAAAGTACTGGATTATTGCAAATTTTCCAATTTTGAAGGAGTTGTACCATTTACTTTGTCTTTATGTGGTCATCTAGACCTTCTTACTGTAAAAATTGTATAAGGTGCTGATTTTGCATTAACTTAAAGAAAACAACCTAACTTCAGAATAATAGACTCTCTTAACATTTGGAACTTAATCAAAATGGACTCATTGTTGCATTCACATTACAAAGTGCCAATATGATTTGTTGTCAATCTTGGATTTTTTTGAACTAAAAATTTTTATCATATGAAGTCTTCAATTCAATTTCTCAAAACACTCAAAATGTCAATGAGCAAATCCTTTTCATGTACCCCTCATATATTCACAAACAAAGTTTGAAATCTGGTTACCACATCTTTTTGATTGAGTTAATGACAGTGACTTCTATTGATTAGTTTCAACCACTTCCTATAAGAAAAAACAACATACAAATTCAATAGAAACATACTTTGGTTTCCTCTTTTTGTTCAATTGAGGATATGATTCTCCAGGAAGCTCGCCGAGCACCAATGACATTCTTGTATGCAACAGAAAGAAGGTTCCTTTCTTCAACTGTTAATTCAGTGTCTGATACATTTCGTGATGCAACATTCTTCATTGCTTCCACCATTTCTGAAAATATAAAACACTTGTATAGTCCAGTGAAGGTGTAAAAGCTGTGAGGTTAGTAACCTATTAGCCATTTAAAAAAAACACTTGTATATCAATCCTTGAAAATTTTAAGACCACATCACCTTAAAATTCGAAATAATCTACATGTAATCATAATTATTTTAAGTAGATCAATGTTCTCAATTTTTATAACAGCAACGTTTTTAATTTCACATTCAAATTGTAATTCTCACATCTTATAATTCAATTAGGTCTTAAATGTAATGCAGCATTAATGAAGAGAAAGTATATTCTCTACTCTGGCCAATTTTAACACCTAATGCGTTTTTATACTATCAAAGATTAAAAAGACAATGGGATTTTCTTTTCCGTAAAATCTTGACAATAGACGAAACCTATTTGTTCGTATTGAACATTTTAAATCGTAGTTTAGCCATTACTTCTCAAAATCCTCATATTCCCAAGGTAAGACATGCATGAATGAATTTACGAGACATCGATCGAGTAACAGTTCATTACAAGGAAAATGACATTTTGGTACAAAAAAACTACCAATGATTTTCAGATATGTAATACACTTTTCATAAAGCTGTACAGCTCATTACAAGTGTACTATTCGAATGGAATGTAAAATTTCGTAGTCGTGTCCCATTATTTGAATATCGTAAAGGGCATCCCACCGGCGGATGACGCATCGATCGCTGACCAAGCCTAAGAAACCATTGATTTGTGATGTATTAACTAAAAATTTGCACTTATTGAATGCCTAATACCATTTTTGAGTTGCATCTGAATACCATTTAAGTAACGGAGTCGACTTGCTCAACATATTTTTCCGACTATCTCAAAATCGTAATTCAATTGTCGGCGAAAATACGCTGAAATTTTAGGCCCTATTATTCAAGATTTGCAAAAAATATTAACTTACCGTCATAACGCTCCGCCTGCTCCGCTAATTTAGCTTTATACACATTATCTTCTCTTTCAGACATTTTGGATGACAAATGATTTTTCACTAACTAAATCCGAATCGCCAGGTCACTTATTCACCAAGATGGCTGCGCCCGCCAACCGAATCCGAATTCGATCTTCAACTAAACTCCGCCCATGACGTCACAGAAATAGTTATTTCCGTTTAGTAATGTTGCCACCCAAATAATCACACACCAACATCCGTTTTTAATATTATAGCTATACTGGACGTCCTAAACATTCTAATTCGACCACACGGCTATCTAAAACATCTTTGACAACCGATAATTAGCAATAAGTTGTGTTTAGTATGTGCGCATACTAACAATTTACAAAATTCTCTTTAACTAAGTATGGTAATTAACACAATTCAATAAATTTGGTTTGATAAAAAAGCTAACTTTTACAGAAAAACATGAAAAAATTTTGAATGTATTTATAACCAAATTAAAATTTCGGATTGATTGAACTGAATTGGAAACTTCGAATATGTTTCAAGGACCTACACAGTATTTTTAAAATAATTACAAATTATCATGATTGGAATCATCGAGGTTTGAACCAAAAAAGTCCTTCGTTAGACTGAAGTAAAAGTTATGCAAAAATATCTTCTACGACTTTTCCGCTCAGTGTAGTTCTCTTACTAATTTGTGGACTCCTTTCAAATTTCCTACAAAAAAATCAATGAATAAATCAATGAATAAAGTATATAGTTTTGATCTTATTTTTTGACCGTCTCGATAGTCGCGGGGTTAGCGTACACGCCTAATTATACCTACCCACCGTGACTCGAGGGTTCGATTCACGTCAGGACATGGCATTTGGGTCTTGAAAATCATATGGGTCATATTTGTATTTCAGGGTGTAGGTCTTTGTTACACATATTTAAGTATTTCTGTGTTTTATTGTCATTGACTAATTACTAATAATAACAAATTCTTGTAGGTCAATTTAGGTAATTTGTCTAGGGGTATTTATTTTTTTAATATGTACCCATTAAAAGCTAGTTCTTGGAGAAGCTCGTATTTGCTGAATTTGAGAAATAATTTTTATGTGTGCATGAATGCATATTTGTTACAATTATTGATTTATTTGTCTATTTGGCAAATAAATCAAATTATCGAATACGGCTTACCGAACGCCTGTCGGTTTTTCAAGTCACTTCAAAGGCGGCAACAAACCATAGCGTATAATAATATTAGCCACACATGTTTTCTTCTTAAAATTACCACCTAGTTTATATATACCCTACGTATACATATATACAGTATATGTTACTCACTTTTTTTCATGATGTGTGGATAAAATGTTTATTGAAGGATTTCATCACATTATTTTTTTTTATTTTCATTATACTATATATTTTCGTTCCCGTAATAATCTTGTTGTTTTAGCATATTTCTTGTACAAACATAATGTTTCACATATGCCTGGCATCCCAGGATGGATCACTTTTTTTAAATATAACATACATATATTAGCTACATGCTTTCCAATAATAAACTACATCTGCAAGCGTTGTGTTCATTTCTCATAAAAGTAGTCTTTAATTTGGTAAATTTACTTTGTTTCATCAAATAGTGTATATCTAACACTTCAATGTAATAATGTAGTACCTACCTACCAAATAAATCAATGATAAAATTTTATGGCTCTATATGTGGATGGTCGTATTCAAACTCGTAATGCATATTTGACCGTACGTCGAATATTTTGGTAAGTAGAATAAGCCCCGCACAACTACTAAACAGTCATGTGTGGAGTCACCATAAGAATTTAAATTTGGCTTCCGCAACCTATATTAATATAATCTATGGTGCAACCACAGATAACTAAATTGTAGCAAGCTAAATGTAACAATGTTTCTCAATCTGTGCATTTCTCACCTTTAGATAGTAGTCTAGGTAGTCTATGTTTGAATCTTGTCACCCTCAGTGAGTACCTAGGTAATATCACTAAATCTATGGGTAATATTGTTCTATGCACTGTACCCATTGTACATGTACCTTATTACACTGACAGTTTCAGTGTGGCCATTTATGGCAGACTTAAACCATTTTGCGAAGATTTTGTGGCAAAATTTTGGTTTTTGGAAAAAAATACCTCTTACATTAATTCGAAATAATTCCCGTAAAGAAAAAGCAAAAGGGAATTCTGTAAGTACATCACACATGTAGTCTTTTGTGATTCAGAATTAAGGGTACACTAGAACGATGTCATCATGGAGAGGTCATGGAATCCATATTGTAGTCATTAAAAAAAACAATGTATTGTGTATGCATGTGTAGTGCATTCAAAGGTAGATCCAAGGGAGGGGGTAGATCAAAGGTCACCTCCTTCTCTGGTCAGTGATCTAGGCTCAGTAATATAGTATTTGCCGTATTACATTCAAAGTATACTCTTTGTGAACGTCGAATATGTGAACTCACTGTCTAGAAGAATACGTCATATGCCCTTAGGTGAATTCCCTGACTACCCACAAATGGAAAATCACAGTAATTATAGAGACGAGTATTCATTTTTCGAAAATTTACATGTGAAATTTATATTAAATTATGAAAGTGAAATTTAAAGTACTATTCAAAATTTTGAGAAACGGTTTGGAATCGATAACACTTTCGATCTATGAAGTAACAAAAATTTAAAAAAACATCAATTTATGTTTTTTATCCAACGCAAAATACAAGATGCATAGTTATAACGTAAACAAAGCATAAAACTGGTTCCCATCGATCGCAGTCGCATTCGCTAGCTGGTGACGTCATGACTCGTACTAGGTACGAAATAGCGTATATAAGAGTATATAAGTGACATAGCGCAGAGATGGGTAAAGTGCTGTGGTAAAATGTAACCAGATTAATAATTAAGGATTGCGATTACATATTGTAATCTTCAATCATGATTACAGATTACAGAAATTAATCAAGAAAGTAATCTTACCCGTGATTAATGATTATAAGTTTGTAATAGTAATTTCGATTACTTTTTTATTGCTCCTTTGATTAAATTTAGAAAATCAAAAAATTAAATTAATTTTAATTATATCATAACATGATCATACTTATTTTTGATCAGTGTCATAAATTACACTTTTTATTAAATATTTAATTAGAGAAAGTAATCAAAAATTATTTGTCTGTGTGATATTTGGAGCTTAAATTAGATTTACCCCGTGTTGGTCTGGGCTCCTTTGTAGTGTTTTCCTTTGTATGGTACCACCGCCTTACCTATTCCTGCCACCATAACGTTAGTTCTTGCTGTTGACGTGTTCCGGTTCGGAAGGTATGGTATCCGGTATACAAATTTTTACTCGAGGCCAAACATCCCGGCCTTAGATTGGCAACGCACCAATACCATGTTTGGTTTCTCTAAGCGGCGTAAATTTCTTTAAACCGGAAAATACGTCTGATAAACGTGGTAAAACAAAGCTACACTCTTGAATTGGGCATACCGGCATTAATCCGCCAGAAGTATCCAAATCATAGCCGACGTTAGTCATGTTCAAAACTTTTGTAATCTTAAAAACCCAAAGTTCTCATTCCAAAAATATTAGAACACGACTAGCAAGTCAATTATCATTACAGAATACAGGACTAAAAATAAACATTTACAACAACAAAATGACTGTTTTCAATTATTTCAAAATAAAAAAGTGCAGGAAAACGACTCCTTAAATATTTTCTTCTATACATACGTACCAATTGTAACACCGGGACGTGTTATTCACATATTTTCTATAATAATAAAAGGACTTTTACCTTTTTAAAACGTTACATATTTTCTCAATCATCATTTGCTTTATATCTTTTTCAATATCTTTCCTTGATCTTTTTACTTACGATTCCCTTTTATATTTTTTTTCGTTCTTAATATTTCTAAACAGCCAGTAGAGTTTGCATCGTAATGCAACCTCTACATATATAAAAGAAAGTCGATTTGATCAGATTTTAGTATTATTGATAAGTAAGTTTGTAGTAAAACAACTATTAATAAACAAAATACTCTATTAAATATCTGCCCTATTTCTTAGCGTAGTTAATACTTTAATAAGACTTGTTATAATAATTTAAGGGTACCTAGTATAACTATAAAAATCGATTTCAATAACTAAATCATCTGGAGACTTATATCTACATACTGGATGATATCCTTCAAAGTGATTTTCCTAAACATCTTGACTATACATGTTCTACAACCGATAAGACTTCTATCAAGTAACCGCAATATTTTTAAGTTGTTATTTAGATATATAAAATCTAATAACAAAATAAAATGTAAAAAAAATTAAGTAAACCCATATGTGTGTCTGTTTTTTGTAAAGTTTGGTTTTGGCCATAATATATATTGTGTGTGCTTCCTTTTAAATATCTCAATATCTTCAGATAAAGTATAATACTCACTGTGTGGTAGTCCTGTACCTGACGTTGGCTAAATAAGATGTGGTAAACGATTGAAAGCCATATTTATAAAAGAAGAACACGGTTAATGTATATCTTGAAATATCTACTTACGCGTCTTCACTTCAGACACTTTTGGAAGTCGGATTTGGCAGATTTTTCGTTTTTTTGGATGGTCACATGTTTTTAGTTTGCACTCTGCACTTTGCTGTCAGTGTCACTGACACAAACCAATAAAATATTTAAGAAAGAAGAAGAAGAGGAAAATATTTAAGGAGTCCTTTTCCTGCACTTTTTTATTTTGATAATTGAAAACAGTCATTTTGTTGTTGTAAATCTTTATTTTTAGTCCTGTATTCTGTAATGATTATTGACTTGCTAGTCGTGTTTAAATATTTTTTGGAATGAGAACTTTGGGTTTTTAAGATTACAAAAGTTTTGAACATGACTAACGTCGGCTATGATTTGGATACTTCTGGCGGATTAATGCCGGTATGCCCAATTCAAGAGTGTAGCTTTGTTTTACCACGTTTATAGTTTAATCGTGACCTTGTTTACAGCTAATACGGGCATTAATAAAACCTCCGGACGAAGATTTAAATGTTACTAAACCAAAAAAACCACAGCATCCTTATTACAAACGTCCTGGTAAAGGTCACAACCATGACTCCTGTGATGCTTGTGGCGAGGGCGGTGACTTAATTTGCTGTGACCGGTGTCCTGCTAGTTTCCACCTTGGTTGTTAGTAAGTTCACATTTCTTATAGTATTTTTTTTGTGACTACTACTACTTGTCTTGTTTCGTGTTCGCTGATTAGTTTCTATACTTCTTATCGTCGGTGCTTGGTGGAATTCCATTCTTGATACAATTTATTTATAAACCCTTGTACTTTCCACAATATATTTTTATTTTTATAAGTTAGCCAACCGGTTTTGCTATACAAGCATAACTTATAAGACTTATAAAAACTAACTTATAAAAATAAAAATATATTGTGAAAAGTACAAGTATTTGTAAATAAATTGTATTCACTGATTAGAATAGACCATCTGCCCCTCGTAAGAAACAAGCTTATATTAAAATATAGTTCATTACCACCAAGGCCAGTGGGGGTAGAATACTGTGCAACAGCTTACCTTACTTATTGTTGCCCCAAAATGACTGTCATGTACTAAAAAAGTAGCATAGCAAGTACAAGCCTACCTACCACAATAGGCCTTCTATCTCAGTCTTAGAACAGCAATGCACCTGTAACATCTGTGGTGTCTAAGGTGAAGTTAAAATCAAGAAAAATAGAAAAAAAAACCACTTCCATTAAATTGTAAGCACCCCACGTCCGGCACTCGCCGCACCTTGCGATACAATAAGATTATATTGGCTCGTAAGCCTGTAACTGCACACAATTCGAAATTAGCCAGTTTTTTTGTTGTTATCGGGTCCAAATGGACCCACGGTTCCGGTTAAGGGTTAAAAGTTTTCAAGCTTTTGTAATAATAACATGTGGAAAATCATCAAAAAAAAATCAAATCAAAAAATCTTTATTCAATACTAAATGCATTAACATTTTTAAAAGAGGGTAGTGTTTCCTTTTAAATGCAACAAAGCATTTGTGTTAGGACACGCTGCTCTGTCATAGCTCAATGTAGATGTTAAGGTAGGTGACACACTAGGTAAAA
>NJDC01002737.1:201270-219044 GCA_002245475.1 Calephelis virginiensis | reverse complement strand
AAGTAACGCTCCGATAGTTCTTTGAAATGCTGCGCTATAGTGGGTAAATCGAGGTAACGATGTAGGTCCTCGTTGCGAACGTACCACGGGGCGCCCGTGGCAGTTCGCATGAACCTATTCTGGATTACTTGAAGCTTATTGAGATAGGACGGGAACGTATGTGCGAAGGCTACGCTACCGTATGCTAAAATGGGTCTAACACAGGTTTTGTAAAGTGTCACTTTGTTACGAAGTGACATTTTACTATTTTTATTAATAAGATAATAGAGACGGCTAAGTACGAACTTAGCCTTGTTTGTGACGCGCTTAATATGCGGTTCGAATGACATATCTTTGTCTAGAGTGACCCCTAGGTATTTTGTTGATTTTTCCCAGGGGATCGCTCTACTGAACAGTTTGATGGTGCCCGGGTTACGCCTGGAGCTTAGCCGTTCGAGTAGGACACTTTGATTAAAGTAAACCGCTGCACTTTTATCGGGGTTCACTTCTATGACAATATTTTGTGTTAAATGAGTTGTGATTTCGCCGCATCATTCCAATTTAAAGATTACGGTGTTTTTACTGGTCTCAAGTGTTTGTATTTTTACAAAAGGACGTGTGGCGTATTATTACGCCAGAAAACTTTTTAGGTTATCTTGCTAGTGATTTTTAGAAAATGGTGAAATCGGTGAACGATAATACAAAAATGCTAAATGAAGACATGAATGTGATTTATAACAGATTTCCTAACCGTAGGAGCATGTTTTCTTGCATTTGCATCAGACACAAAAAACTATTGATGAAATGTTAGAATAATTAAGAATTAAATTGTTAAAAAACATTTTCTATTTTACTTGTTATTTTCTTTGCATGACATAATTGCCTTATTTGATAACTGCCCCTAAAATTTCTACTTATTGCAATGTTATTGTATCTTGTATATAAGTGTTTTTTGTTAGTTGAATAAACGATATTGTGTTTTCTGAATTTTAGTGGCAATTTGTTTTTTTTATATCAAGAAATTAAAAGGTACGAGTATTTAAATATTAAATATAAAAAGAATTCCGTTCCTAGTAGTTTTCGTTTGCTATACCTACGGGGCGCCACTGTCTCGTAGCTGTGTAAGGCTATGTTGTTGTTGTTGTTTTTTAATTTCGGGGAAAGGCACAGATCTTTTAGATCTGTGTCCGTACAGCCAAGTCTTCTATATTAATAAATCGTTTTCTTGTTATAAATTTTCAATTTATGTCTTCCGTATTAGTTCTTTATTTTAGTCATTAGTCACTATTTACACAGTCTTGTCTTGGTCTTGAGTAAAGCGGTGGTTTCGTTACACAAGCTCGTTTACGAGATTTGGCGGCAGCGAGGAAATTCACGATACACTAATTTCTTCATGATTATTTCATTAGTACACTTTCACTGAACAAAATCAAAGTAATTCCCACCTAAATTAACCAATTTTACTCATATTTTACACTAAATTCAATAATTGTGAAAAAAACACCACCATCTTCATTCACGATGGCGCCAAAACTCGTAAGGCTATGGTTGCATTTATTGTATATGTAGTTATATAGTAATATTGTTCTGTGCTCATGAGCATTACACGCATAGACCAACACAGATTAGATATTAGTAATAATGACTTACTAAGGAGTGACGGTTAAGACCATTCTAAATCTATTGTTAAGACTTTATACCGAAGACATGGCAGCATGGCCTAAATGTAGCCTTAGCCGGTCTCAGAGAGAAGTGAATTAACTAAGAAAACAAAGAAAACGTAAATGTCATTGTCAATGCCAATTTAAAAAAAAAAGTGGAATTTTTATCAAATTTTTATTGTTACGTTACGACACTAGGTACCTACTTACAATTTGTTGTAAATTTATTTAAGCCACAGATGTGAAAAATGTGTCGTAGTTTTAAGTCATTACGCTTTGAGAGTGGGTGTTTTTATTTTTGCAAATAGACAACTTTAAATAAGGTTAAAATGTCCCTGCCTAGTCATTCATCTGGTCACAAATTTATACCAGTAGAAATACTTGAAAATGATATTTATTCAGGAATTTATAAACTTCTCGACGTTTTACGGCCACACTGGTCTCTCGGAAATATTAATTTCAAGGTTTGAATTGTTTTGTATACATAAGGCAAATTTGTTGCAACAATGTAAAAAAATATCGATCTTTGCAGATATTTACAGATGGAATCACAAATAAATTAGTAGCGTGTCAGGCCAATAATGAAGATATAGTTCTTGTTCGAATCTATGGCAATAAAACTGATTTACTTATTGATAGAAATGCAGAAGTTCGGTGAGTGTTTAAATACGTAATAACTCCTTTTTTTATTTAAGTTATTCACAACCTAATAAGTAGTAAATCGTCTTCTAACAACCTACAACACCAGTTTCCTTACAAGTTCTGCTAGAAGTTATCTGTTGTGGAGATCAATGTGTCTAATTCTGTAAGATATTTATTAGTGTATTTTTTATAAGAATAATAAAAAAGATATATAAATTCAAAATCTGGTATCACATTTTATGACTGAAGTCTTTTAAAGTTTAATTGTTAATGTATCTTTAAATAAGTTACTGCATTTGATTAAATTTTGGATTAGAAAAATCAGATTTATTTAAAAATTATATTTGTAGAAAAAATATGGTAAAGTGAGTAGGGTAAACGTACCGGTTTTCGGCTGTTTTGTCGACTTGTTAACTTCTCCCTATTTTTTTTTCTTAATTCTGTATGCTAACAATTTGTAAACATTTATTTTATCAACCTGCAATGTTGTAGTTTCATTAAACCTTAAGTTTGCATACATATCTTCAACTCATATTTTATAAATAAACTTTAATCATAAAAATAGCAAAAACACCGGTTATCGACACTTAGACCTAGTTATCGACCACCAATACACCGCTTAAGGGCCTCTATATTTACGGTAGAAAATTTACTCTTATATTAGAAGGAAAAAGGTTTATAATAGAATGAAAGTAAACAAATCATATAAATGGTATGTTTTTTAATATAATATGATAATTTTCATTTGATCGTAATACAAAAGTATGAAGCACACCAATAACAGTTTTGGAAAACAATCACAATTAAATAAAATTACGTATGTTATACAATAAATATAAACAAAATAATGAAAATTAAATGAACCCTGACTATCTCGATCAAGTGATAAATAAAAGTAACCGCATCTCAATCAGTACAATTGTTTAGGAGCTACGATTCTAAAGACAAATAGACACACACACATTTATTTCCTACTGCCGGAAACAGGTATAACTTTGACTAGTTATCGGCTAGTAAATATTAAGTATTCAAATACGATGTACATCGGTGGCAGGAATCAGGTTCTCTGATTACAAATGTCTAATTGCTCATAAATATTTCTGAATCTATTTTAGTAATATTACGGTTTCCACAAAAAAAACAAGTTAAAAAGTCGGAAATAAGACTAGGTATCGACCTCCCGGCTGCTTATTACATTTTGGTGTAAATTGTTAACGTGTTTACCGGCCACCAAAAAACTCGAAAATTATAAAAGTTTGATGGTTTTTTGCAGTTGAATGTTAAAATTTAATATGTTAAATATAAACAAACCAAATTAATCAGTTATTAACGAGTAGCAACACTTTTAAATTCACCTTTGAAATCAATCCTCTTGCTATTTTTTGACTAAATTTTACAAACATCCATATACTAAATTTTAAAATAGCGACTGAGGGCTCAATTCGTGACTTACCAGGTCATGCCGTTAAATTATAAAGCATGAAATTTGTCCCCATGGAAAGGCGCAAAATTAGGATAAAATAGTCCCTTGTACTTCTAATTATTCAAAATAATGTGCCAAGAGGCCGAAAATGGGTAGTGGCCGAAAAGGTGGTACGCTTACCCTAGGTGCCTAGTAGTTATTTGAGTAATAATTACCTATATACTTTTAGACTTTTTGTGTCATTTTTAAATATAACACCTGTATTGACTATGAATATTGAATTCTTAAGTTTTCTAATAATCCATTAAACTTACATTTTTTTTCCTTCATATGAACCTTAGTGTTAAGATTTACAATGTGTTACCAATAAATATAACAAAAATAAACTGAAATTGTTTCATTTAATTATGCATGTTGTGATGACTTAGGAAAGTATGTGGTCATTTTAAATTCAAGTATAAATGATAGTTATAGTAAGCTATAGTAGTTGAAAAAATTTATAAAGATTTTTTAAAGAGATTCATGTCTTTTAACAGCTTCATTCAATAATAATGGGTTTTTATTTAAGAAATTTTATGAAAATAAATTAAAAGAAAATCTTTGACATGCTAATTTTTAGCGAATAAGTTTATTGGTTGTAATTGCTTATTTATCTTTATTGGTGTAATTTATTAAATAACATTCTTTCTTTCTTTCTTTACTTATAGATAAATCCACTAAGCTATATTTCGTAAGCAAATTGATACATGTATACTAAAAATTATCTCTCCATCATTCTGTAGTATCAAAAATGCTGTCTTCTTGTTTATTGTATTGCTATAAAAAATAAAGTTAGTTGTGTTTGTTCCACAGAAATATTAACTTGTTGCACAAGTATGGTCTTGCTCCAGAGATATATGGTGTTTTTAAAAATGGATTAGCATATCAGTATTATCCTGGTGTCACTTTAACACCTGACACAGTTATTGAACCCAAAATATCATCTCTTGTTGCAAAAACTATGGCAAAAATGCACAAAGTGCAAATGGACCCAGAGGTAATATGTATCTAAGTATCTAAATTTCTTGTAAATTGAGACAATGTAAAAGTTAGAGTTAGTTTTCGAAGAGTTTTCGAAAGGTATCAGTAAAAGAAAATTCACTGTGTATAGATTTTGTAACATTTATTAGTTACTCTAAATCTATGATAAAAACTCTATGATAAAATAAAACTGGAATTACGAATAGCTGTGAAGACACAAATTTTTCAGTTAGGTCCTTGACTGTGCCTACGACATGTTTGACATTTAGATTTTTTTTGTGTACCTTTCCTTTCGTATTGTTGTTAACTTCTCTATATACCTAATTAAAATTAAAGATTTATTTATTTTTACTAAAATATATGTATTTATACAAAATTACACACACTGACTCTTACGAAAGAGTAAACTGTGGTGTAAGGGTCAGTAGGTAGGTACTTTTACATACAAAATCCATAACAAAAGTATGTACTACATTGTGTGGCATAGATAATATAAAAGTGTTGTGGGTACACGTGTGCGTGCTGGCGAGCGTGCGTGCGTGCATATTTTCGAACCACATCAAAAGCATGTTAAGCATTTGATTGTTTTATTATTGAAAATTTCCTGTCACTTAAATCCGGAGGATCAATTTTTCAATTAGCACCCTTCGAATACAACCAGTGTTCTGCCGAATAAGTATAACCAGTGGTCTATTTTTTACCTATTCATTGTAGGATTGGGCACGCAAGATTTTTCGGGGGATAAAGTCTACAAGCTGAGATGCGAGAACAATATAATCGTGTTTCAAAATACAAAAATTCATGAAGTTTATTTTTTTTCTTATCCGAATATGAAAAAGATAATTCTTATGAAAAAAAGGATCTTCACGCCCAGAAGAGGTAGGCAGAGGCACAACCAGGGCACCCACGACTAGCCGAAGACATTAGTGTCTACTTAGGTCCCACAATGTGATAGATGGCAAACCTATCGCCAACCGGGCGCATTTCCAATCCCGAGCAACATTTTTTTATTAGAAAATTTTCTTTTTGTTGCCCGACCCGGGGTTCGAACCCGGGACCTCAAGCAGTCAAGTCCAACAACAACCGCTAGACCACAGAGCGAATAAAAATAAAATAAAAAATCATAAAAATAAGAAAAGTCGATGTTAAAGAGCATGTACCTTATCTGAGGTCAGGATTAATTGCTAGGCCGAGATAAAAATAATACATACATTTTAAGCTGTATTATCGTAATTTTAATTTATTTGTTACTGAGACGCAAACTAGTGTTAAGAAGTTTTGATGAACCTAGATATGGATCAATTTTAATACATGTTTTCTAATTTTTAAAATCGGAATAATTTTTAACGCCTCCTTGATTAAAAGGTTAGTTTCGAAGAGATCAGGCATTTTTGTGATGAAAATCGTTGTCAATATGTATCTACGAAATTATATGGCCTGGGATGTAAATCTTACTCTATGTTAAGAGACAAAAATTACGAGTTTTATAATGCCTAATACGCACAATTAGGAAAACGATTATATCTTTATGCTATTAGTACACGGATTATAAAAAAAATCTAAAAAATATAAAAAATCATTACTTTAAGTCGAGTTTAAAACTATAATACTACGTGTAACTTAATAACAGTTTAACTTTGGTATATACGCAACATAGCTTATAACGGTTTGTACTAACTGGTTAACACACCTTATACATTTCTTAAAACTGGCTCGATAATGTGCTCGCCATTATCGTGATACAGGTTTAAAGTCTAGGCAGACAGTTAATTTAACTTTAACTTTTCCAACCGTTGACGTATTTTTTTCCATCAGGAAACCCGGCAGCTTGTAAGCTTTAGCGTTTTAGAAAAAAAAAACGATAGGTTACTGGGAAGCTATTCTTCGAACTCTAATAACATTTTTTTTAATTTTTTACATGTTTAATAAAATGTTGGTCTAATTTAAAATAAAAACAAAATTCAATTTAAAGGCAAATAAGAACGAAGAAGCCTATTATTAAAGTAAAAGTAAAACGTATATCTCATTGAGCCAATACATATACAATAATGATGGTACGTCCGTGGTCTCGCTCGTGTGGGAATAAACAATTGCATTTTTTTCGGTCGAAGAGACACGCACTCACACTTGACTGATTTTTGTGCTAAATTGGACTTGAATTTGTATTAAAAATCTCGATTTCTATAGCAAAACTGCAAAACACATGCCATCGCATCTTTGTACGTTGATATTTTAAGCGACGCGAGTGTAAAATCCGTCTTAGAGTTATTATTGACTGCCTTGAAACAACTTGATGAATATGCAAAATTTTAACAGCGCTAGTTTTCCCTAATCACATGACTTTATTTTCGCAGTACATTAAGTACGACTACTTGTACGTTATGACACTTTTCTTTACTTTTGTCTGGAATTTGATTTTAATAATTTACTTACTACGTGTGCTGTCCATGGGCCACCAAAACCTATAATTGGATATTTTCACCGATATCACTATCATTCAGAATTGGGCAAAATGTAATTATATTAATGATTAAGAACTGCGATCACATAGTGAAATCTTCAATCATGATTACAGATTACGGAAATTAATCAAGAAAGTAATCATATCGGTGATTAATGATTATTAGTTTGTAATCGTGATTTCGATTACTTTTTTATTACTCTTTTGATTAAAGCATATTAACTACATTTAGAAAATCGAAAAATAATATTAATATGAATTATATCATTACTAGCTGCTACCCGCGGCTTCGCCCGCGTAGTCTATTTATTTAATATTTAACTCACCAACGCTACCCGTTGAAATTTTAAGATGAAAAACGGCCTACATCCTTCTTCAAACTTAAATCTATTTTTATTTAAATTTCATCTAAAAAGTATTACACGATGACGTTCTGGAAATAATAAATTTAGAAAGTAGTGCACTGAGCACAACCGTTTCATAAGGAGTCAACCACGCGCATACCACGCGTCTGTGTCGCGCGGTCTTTATAAACTATAGTGTTAACGTAGTGATCATATCCTATTTGATAGTGTTTTTTTAAAACTGCGATATCTCCTAAGATATTCATTCAAATCGAGTGATGTGAAATGCAATTTTGTTTTAATTTAAATACTTGTGATGAATGACGTATTTTTTTGGATGGGGATTAACACATCGTGTTTATAAAATAACCTTCGTAAATAATGCATTATTTTGAAACAAATTTGGTTAGCATAAAAAAAGGTTATAGTGAGCTAACCTTAAAAGATAGAAATGTGCTGTCGCGGACTTTTTTTAGGACTTTTAAAGGGGAACAATTCTTTCATAGATGATTTTTACGAAACTTTCACCGTTAACGCAGCCAACGCTCTCAATAGGAAAAAATCCCCCGATTTTAAAACATTTATCATTGGTGCTACGCTCCTATTGATCCTAGCGTGACGATGTATAGCCTATAGCCTTCTTCAATAAATGGACTTTCTAACACTGAAAGTTCAAGCAAACAAACAAACAAACTCTTCAGCTTTTTAATATTAGTATAGATAGACTTTGGTTCCGAACTCTTACAAAAAAATATAGACGAACTGCTTTCATACCAACTTAGTTATAAAAGGCGAGTTTCGGTTCATTTTATTAAGAGCAAAATCTAGAAAATTAATTTGGCTATACTAAACACATTTAGCGGTGACGTAGTTTTACACGTTTCCATGTTTATATTCTTTTATAATAAGGTTGATAAGTATAATTTTGATTACATTATCGCTATAAAAATTAGCCTATGTTCTTTCGTTCCTCATTAAGTGTCTAAATACAAAGAGAATAAGAACACATATCGGCTGTCAAAAACATTCATCCAGATAAATCACATTTTGCAAAACATCTTTTAGACACTGGGCATACGTTGGCAGCAGATCATACTTTTGAATTACTCCATACTTGTAATAAAGGATTAAAATTAAATATACTAGAACAACTAGAAATTATTAAATGTAATAACGAAGACTCAATTACACTGTTAAACGAACAAACAAATTTGACTAATTCACCCCTGCTACACATGTTTAATCGCCTCTGTGGTCTAGCGGTCCGGGTGTTGGACTTGACTGCATGAGGTCCCGGGTTCGAATCCCGGGTCGGCCAATACAAAGAAAATTGGATTATTCCAATTTTCTAATAAAAAAAACTTGCCACCTATCACATTGTGGGACTTAGTGTCTTCGGCTAGTCTTGGGTGCCTTGGTTGTACCTCTGCCTACCTCTTCGGGGATATGGGCGTGAAGATACTTTTTTTTTTAATTAAGGATTTAAGTAATGAAAGAGTATAAAACAATCCAAGCCATCGAAATTCTATCAGCAGATTGTCGCAGACATAATACGTGATACGATTGACTGATTAAGTGTCGAACCGCATTTATTTTAAAATATTATCATTAAAAGTTTAATCAAGTCTTTGCGTATAATCAGATTACTGATTATTATTATCAAAAGTAACGATTACAAATTTAATCATGATTGAAAGTAATTCCAGATTGAAAGTAATTGTGATTGATATAATCATGATTACTTTCAATCAGGTTATTAATCTGATTACAAAAGTAACTCTCTATCATGACAACTTGTCAAATATAAGCGGGTTTAATGATATAATAATAGTAAGCTTTTACAACAAGATACCGACTGGAGCATGTCGAAATACTGTTTGCTATGCTCAGACAATGCATCTGTAACATCTTCGGTTTCTAAAGGCTACCTTTATTTCTTATCATTGCTTAATCTGTCTGCCTTTCTATAGTATAAAAAACCGTCTTGATAAGAACCATTTTCCTGTGTTAAATGATTTTTTTTCAGATTAAAAAAGAACCAATGTTATGGGACAAAACAGAACAATTTTTGGGTTTGATTCCAGAACGGTTTACCAATCCGGATAAACATGCCAGGTGATGATAAAATAAAATTTTATTAAATTTAAGCTTATGAGGATTAATTCTACTGAAAATTGCTGCTATAATCAGCCTATATTCGTATCTGTGTTTTACAACCAATTTTTTGCAAGAGCAGCAGATGAGACTTATTTTAGGGGGTCACATACCAGGTCAGTGAGGATAGACTCCGCTTTAAACTATTAACGATTTTTGAACAATTGCAGCGGTTGCTTCTAATAAAGAGGTTAACCTATTCAATAATCTCTGGATTTGCCTTTGGTTCTTTTGGTTAGTAGCATAATAAATACTTATAGACATTATTAAAGAAAATACAATTTACAAATGTACGAACAGAATTATTCTTCCTCAAATTTTTGAAAATTTAATGCATAAAAACTAACAAGATAAGTTAAATTTGCTATTAAATACGCTTTTATTTGTTATAGAGTTGTTTTAATAATGATTTAAAAAACTTTTAAGAAGCTTATTTGCACTGTAAACGCTTAAAATGTAAATCTTGCGCAGTACTGATGGCGAAAAGAAACATGTTAAAATTATGTTTTCTGGGGTTATTTAAATTAAAAAAAAAACCTTAAAAACAAAAATTCTCTTACCTATGAATATCGATTTCGAATAAACTTCCATTTTTTTTTTCATAACAATCGTCCCCTGAAATAGAAACTCATTATATAAGAATGTGCATGCGATTATAAAATAAAGGGAATCGGAATAAAATAATAGATTTTCTAATTTTTACACGTATAACTTAAATAAGTATTTCTAAAACATTAAGCTCGCACATTTTCCTACGTAAATAAAATTTTGGATAAAGGAATATTTTTTTTAAAACCTAATATGTCGTTTAAATATTTGCAATTATAGGTGTTTGGTAAGTACATAATTCGTGTGAAGTCTAAATTTTAAAACTAATTTTCTGAAACTCAAGGTTAAACTGCGCTGCGCGTTAAAGCCTCAAAATTTGCAATTAAGAAAAATAGCAATTTAAATGATATTATTTAATGTTATATCATAGGAATACTGTTATTTTAATAATGTATGATTATACACTGTTATAATGTAATGTAATAATAATGCTGATTTTGAAGTATTTATTTTTTGCAATGAACTTGTATAAAAAAACTTTCACAGTAAAACAAATAAGACAGGCGGTTTAGTTTCACTAAGACTGCCTGTATAACTTATGTTCGTCTATTCTCGGTATAAATCAGAAACCCTTAAAGCTAGAACGCTATACGTATAATCTATGCATACAAATTAATAAAACTAAAGTCTGCGTTTATCGTAATATCATTAATGAAATCGCTTTTAACTTAATAAGATAAAAAGAAGAGAAAATATGCACGGTACTTTTTTGTCTGTTGTGTTTACTAAAAAAGCCACTAAAATTGCTGGATTGATTTTCACGAGACTTTCTCTGGCAGATTGTTCTAATAAGGCGAAGCTCTTTTTGTTTTATCTCCAATTCAAAGATCTTAAATTTTAGTAATATCGAATATATTGTATTTCGTTACTTTTTGGTATACTTTTTTGAGAAAGAAAAAATAGCAAGCTCTAGAATAGTGCTGAAAATTAAAGCTTCATTAACTCTGAGAATTATCTACCTAAAAAGTCAAGTCTAGCTAAAGTAAGTTGTTTAGGAAGCAATTAATTTCGCCAGGTATTTAGTATAAAGTAAATTGTGTTAGCTAATTTGAAGATTGAATAAGCACTGTATTGAATTAACAGTGCTTTGAATAAACTTATAAAATATGTTTATACCAGTTAAAATTGTCATGTCCAATATCTAATTCCATTCATTCAGACCTTTGTGTAACATTTACATTCACTCAAATGTGCATAATGTGTTTAAGGAGTTCTTTCTTGTTTTTATCAGACGGTTTTCCTGGTGGTGGGAAACTGTTGATAATAAGCACCATTTGCACTATTACTTAGATGAAATACTAGTGACTTTGTAAACTAAATACTCTGTGTACATAGTGCATCACTATATTCTTGAGCTCGGGAAGCAGGAGCTTAGACTACATAATAATGTAGTAGGGTAGACATGTGTAGGGTATACAAAAGTACATACATTTATTTGATAGTTGTAAACCTCTTTCTCATTTTCATGATAAATATTTGAAAATTTAAAATATATTCAGATGCAAAGTACAAAATTTACGTAAATTATATTCTATTCTAACGCTAGTAGGGATATTAACATATCTGCACGTTTGTTATTGTCAATTGACCTTCTAGCACGCTAATTTGTAAATATATTGAAAATCTAAAACTAGATTCCATTTCTGCGCTGTAATCTTATAATACAAGCCTTTACCATAGTCCCAGAGCTCATGTACGCGATTTTAATAACATCATATTTTGAGCTAACAATTTATTGCTCTTTATAAATATTACGTAATAAGTCTTATTGAAAATGTATGTAATAAAATAAAATTTTATGTAGGTATATCTTATATTATACTATAATCTTAATAGTATTTTAAATTATACTTTTTTTTTGTAACTGTAGTAAGTATTGTAAGGCAAACAAGTAGACATAATATGTTCTAATATTTTCCTGGAATATGGGCCAAAACACATAATCGCGTTGCGGCATTGCGGCGTCATAGACGTGTCTAAAGCATGAACTATCGTGAGAATCTTATCGCTTATTTGTTATTAATAAGATGTTACTCTATTTTAAATAAATAAATAGTGACACGCCGCGGTCGCTACAATCGGCAGTGACGCTACTGCTGATTCCAGTGGCGCGCGCGGCGCCGTAACGCAGTTATGTGTTTCAGCCCTACAGGTAGTACCTTGTCATGAAACCAATTAAGATGATTTCTCGATAAGCAATAAAAATCATATTTGCCTATAGTTACCAAAAGTGTTAAAGTTGAGAAAGACATCAAGTCTTATGACAATGTAAGTTTATTGTTCGTCTCTTACAATTACTAAGTTGTCCTGCTTGTTTGCTTTCATAAGAGTACGAATATAAAAAAAAAAAAACGTAACGAAACTTAAAAAAAGACAGATCGTGAGAACTTAAGTAATACCAATTAAACTGGTAAAGCGATAGCGATTTCAGGTCAAGGTTTTAGTGACGAGTAAACCTGTTCTACTCGATAAGGAGTTAGTTGATTTTACTTTCAATGAGCTGAGACCGACGAACGCCGAGGTTTCATCACATTTTAAATACCAATCAAATCATCTAGCACTTGCAATTATAATTAAATTGCACTAAAACTTATATTTTAATATTTTGTGTGTGTACCTAAGTATAACAAAATATAATTCGAGTAGGTACATACATAAAACTTGTATCGTGTTTTATTTTGTTCATAAATATGTTTTCTATAAGACTTGTTGGCTTATTTTGTTTGACAACGTTAAAACGTTAAACGTCAACAACGTTATTCGATAAAATTACGAACGCCAAAATCAATTGACTATTCATCATGAGCTCTTGGGCAATAACGTTTTATGTATATGTATCTAAAACAGCATTGCTTTTATCGACTGTTGTAGATTTTCCAATAACTTTGGGTCAATAACAAGACTAAGGATAGAATTTGAGCGTTTAAAGTCGCACTTAACAAAAACTGAGAGCCAAATTGTGTTTGCTCACAATGATTTGCTTCTAGGAAACGTGATCTACGATGAACCTAATGGATCAGTGTCGTTTATAGATTATGAGTATGCCGCTTATAATTACCAAGCATACGATATTGCGAATCATTTCAACGAGTTTGTTGGTAAGTATTAATCAAATACTTAAATAAAATATTCAGAGTGCACGTAAGAAAAATATCTATCATTGACCCAAAATAATACCGTCTTCATTTTATCTTCTCGTCACGTACTCTTATATCTTAGACACGCTTTTGTCTACATGTCATTGAGCCAATGACATCGTTTTTTACCTATAAATTAGGTACTCTTAAATTTTTTAGTTTAAATGAGGATGGTTACAACAACAGAGCAATGACGAGTATTTAGGGAGTGACCAGCTTTCAACAACGTAATTTATATTTTATAGAATTAAAATATTTGATCTCGGATCTTCAAGGATCTTCTAGCTAAATTTCTTGAAGTCGTAATAGGCTTACAACTTGTACCACCATGATATCAGGTTAATTGGGATTTTTAATAAAGTCCTAAATCCAGCTTAAAATGTTAAAATAAATCCCGGGTTCAAGAAAGTTAGTTGGTTCAATTATACCGATAGTTGTAATTTTTGTAGTCTCATAACTGTAAAGTAGATATTTATCTTGTCAAAAAAAATTAAACTGCTCGTTAAATAATTATAGCTAAGTTTACATTTTGTATTTTAACAATTTGTATAAAAAGGCAACTTTTATCCTTCTTTCGGACGTAGAGTACCAAAAAATCTGAGAGCAAAATTTTGCTTTTAGGTACTTTTACGTCTACGTTTATTAGATTCGGTGTATATTATCGCGCCGAAGAATAGCCAGACACCGACACAGACAGACAAAAATTATAAAAATGCTCAATCTGTATAAAGCTGCCTGTTTTCCGCCAAGTTATAACTTTTAATATCTCATGTACAGAATTCACACTTCTACAATTTTATTGTATGCACAATGTTTGTCGTTAAAGCAAACAAACAAAAATGTAGTTACTAGGGTCACGTTTTATTATTCCTTTGAGTATTTGAAGAGCGAGAATTAACAACGTCCATAAAACGAAGTATAAAAAAAGTAAGTAATGTAATGAAATCCATAATAATATGTATTACAAATGCGAAAGTCTGTATGTTACGTTTTCACGTGTGACCTTCTGGACGGATATGTATTAAATTTGATTTGCGTACATATAGTAAAAGGCCTAAGTTCAAACACTGGTTATAACTGGTTAATAGCTGTTATCTACTAAAAACGTAGATACTTCCATGACTAATACATTTTGACATGGTCCAAGGTTTCAATTCAAAAGACCTATGTATTTTTTAAATTGCTACGGAAAATATTCGTAATTTCTTTTAACTTTGAATTTTTTTTCGTATTTTTTACATATTACGCCCCTGTTCAGCCATGTTTATTTTCTCTAATACAGAATTTAAAGCCTAGCTTTTATATCGCCATACTACTAACATATTTTTGCCCGCTACTTCGTCAGTGTAGAATAGTTACGATTTTCATACAAATTCTCATCCCCTATTATAGTTCTTTGCCTTTGTGTGAAATCGGATCTAATATGCTCAAAACCGGTTCAGCTGTTTAGCCGTGAACAAGCGATAGACAGACACAGATTTGCGCATTTATAATACTAGTACCTATAAATTTGCGCAAGCGAATACAATATCCACTAACAAAGTTATAACTAATAACTATTTAGGAAACAAGTCAGATCTGTGAGAATTGTGAAATTTGGCACGCATGAGACATACAAAAACGTTGTGTGAAACTCAAAATTAAGCTTAGTATGGATCTACTTATGACTAGAGAAGCTCATGATGTAATAAGGGTTTATCCTGACGTCGCGGAAACCTATTTCGTTTTGTAGATTGTAGTTAGTTAGTTGATTATTACTAATTGTAAAGGAGAAACTATGTTACGTCTAACATTTCACGCATTAGTGACTGGAAAAGTGTCTACAGATTTGTGTAGAGTAGATACAAACTCTTTGCTATGAATTTTCAAAAATGTAAAAATATAACAATTTCCCTACATACGGTTATTTTTTATGTGGTAAGACAGTGAACAAGGACACGGCTCTCCCGGCGGTAAGAGACAACCGTGGCCTATAGATATATAGACAGGTGCGTCGATGTAACGTCGCCTGGATGTCAGGCCTATTATGCCGTACTATAGTGTACCGGCTACTCTTCTTTTTTGCCAGTAACGTTGTTGTATCGTTGCAGCAGGAATAGGTAAGGTCATTTAACCTGTACTCAGCTCTCACGACCTGCCAGGTTATAGTCCGGTGGCAACATATTAGCCAAAAAAAGATCTGCCAGACAGATAGCAGAAATTTCATTCTAGTTAGGGGAATCGGACCAACATGGAGAAAGATGTAATACCATTAATTACCTCCCTCGCATTATGTCCAATGCCGTTATAGGATGATCCATATTATTGTGATATTGTCAGCTTCAACTCAAAAGCCAAAGGTTGTTAGATAAACATTAAAATAACTAAACATAACGGCTATAACATTTTTCCTATTTGAAGCATTTTATTTAAATATTATCTTAACATGTATGTCAAATGAAAAGATTCACTTATATTACTGAATATATTGAAATGATGAGAAATATATTTTTTACGTTTTGCACAATCGTATTTTTAAATGCTGTTTTTAATTTTAGGTTTATCGATTGAGGATATAGATTATAGTCGATATCCCAACAAAGAATTTCAACTCGAATGGATACGGACATATCTAGCAGAGTTTTTAGGTGGAAACTCACCCTCCACAGAGCAAATTGAAAAGCTATATAAAGAAGTACAGCAGCTGTCGTTGGCGTCGCACTTCTTATGGGGAATTTGGTCATTGGTTCAATATGAACTATCGGATATCGACTTTGATTTCGGCAGGTATGTATTTTTTATAATATTAGAAGGTAAACGGATCATCTACTGGTGGTAGAGTACTGAGTGCCTATTTCTGCCGTCATCGTGACTGTCATGTTCCGGTTTAGAGGGTAAGGTAGCCTGAAGACTTCCCCAATGGAACTAACACCTCGGTTACAAAACAACAACGCACCTACAATATCTATAGTGTATAAGCGACGACTATCTTTTACTATCAAGAACCGTGTACTTGTTAGCTATTTCGACACCTTAAAAAAATCAAATGGTAGGAATTTACGACGGCATTATACATCAAAGTTATTGCTATGCCAACATTGGGTTGGGATGTATACGCCTTTTGCTGATGTTTTCCTACATTTCAACACGAAACATGGAAGCTGAACCTTGTGTGGCTCAGAACTTTACTATCTGGCTCAGAATATTAGTAATAAAATATCTGTGCTGCTTCTTTTAATCTTGCTCGCTTGGTCTAAGATCCCGGCCAGAAGATAGCAGCGCACCATTTACATCTACGGTATTTACCGGTGACGATTGCCTTTTATATATCGAATGTTTTCCGTTGTCGGCGCTTAGTAATATTCATATTTTTAAAGCAAAACACACTAAATTTGTGCTGTTTTAGCAAGCAAAACCGGTAGTCTATTTATAAAATAAAAAACTATAAGTGATACGTAAAACAGTACAAGTGTTTCTTCATTTAAAAATATGGATTGCCTGTTAGTTATCTTCAGAAGATCCGAATGCTTGTTCGCTATCATTTAACAAAAACATAGTAACTTGTTATGACTAATGACACGAGTAAATACAGATAACTGTTTTGTTACAGATACGCAGAGATAAGGTTAAACAGATATTTTGAAGAGAAGAATGTTATATTTAAAGAATCCTCCTGATATAATAAGTCGAGTTATGTATGTAAATTATAAATTGAACAGTTACAAATTGAATACTAAGTAATACAATAGAAATTGTACCAATAAATGTATGTTTAAGTATTAAAAGTGTATTGGAAATTACGAACTAGATTGGCTATTTTTATGTTTTTAACAGCTATTAATTAATATATTTGAATATTATTCTATTTGCTTATTTTTTGTACAATAATTTTAATGTTCCCCGTGTTGGTCCGGGCTCCTTTGCAGATTAGACCATCTGCCTTCCTGCCAGGCAGCTCGTAAAATGAGAGCATAGGCTTACCGTCATTAACACCGTGACACCCTGCCTACTAGGTGGTAGAGTTTCGCAAGAACTCGCCAGTATTGGTGAACCGCCTTACCTATTCCTGCCGCCATAACGCCAGTGCTTGCCGTTGACGTGTTCCGGTTCGGAGGGTAAGGTAGGCGGTAAAATTACTTTTGCTCGAGGTCTAACGTCCCTGCCTCAGGTTGGCAACGCACCATTACCACCTTTGGTGTCTCTAGGCGGTGTGAATTTTAGAAAATCCCTCTGCTTGTTTCCTTTCCAATATCATAAAAAAAACTTTTTGAAATTTAGTGCATTATGATAAGAAAATAACATCAGCTGATAAAAATAAAGCTAACTGTCTTTTTTCGCGTTAAGAAAATGGTGACGTCATCAACT
>NJDC01002737.1:169582-190769 GCA_002245475.1 Calephelis virginiensis | reverse complement strand
TAGAACTATGGTGACAACGGAATACCGTTTCTCTAAAATTAAGCTAATATTAGAAAATTTTAAGTTAGTTTAGCTTTAGCGGTGACACAACAAAATCGGCACCATTGTCGCTTTTTTGTAGTCATTCGAATTTGGTCGAATAATCAGCGTTTGTGTTGGTTTTTGTTTATACTAACGTAAACGCTCTAATTTTTGGTTAACACCTAAACATCTTAGGTTGAGCCAGTTTTTTGTGTGGTAACGTCAATGTTAGGACGCCGTTTTTTGACTTTAATTCATATAATATCATTAAAAAACGCATGTATGTATGCTATTGATTTTTTTATAGTAAATATATACACTAAGAAAGAACGAATACAGTTTTCGATGACCTTATATATATTTCTTATTTAGACGCTATGATATTTTTGGAAACTATAATTTTATAGTGATGTACTATTAAAATTATCGATATTTTATTTTACGTTCCCAGAAAAGAATATTCTAACAAGATATGAATGTATACCATTGCTATTGAAAATATCAATCACAGTCTAGTGTAATAACAATTCTTTCAAATGCTCACTTTAGAGTAAAGAAAGTGGTTTGAATGTAATCTGACCAATTTTTTTTGTAATGTTAATGATTCTTGAAATAAATATAAAGAGTTAATTTATATAAAGAATAAACATATTTACACACCATAATGTAAAAACAATATGCTCGTGAAAAGTAAATAAATATTCTTTCATTCGTTTCATTACATTTCGTTTACTTTGTGGTCTAGCGGTCCGGGTGTTGGACTTGACTGAATGAGGTCCCGGGTTCGAATCCCAGGTCGGCCAACAAAAAGAAAATTGGATTTTTCCAATTTTCTAATAAAAAAAATGTTGGTCGGGATGGGAAATGTGCCCGGTTGGCGATAGGCTTGCCACCTATCACATTGTGGGACTTAGTGTCTTCGGCTAGTCGTGGGTGCCTTGGTTGTACTTCTGCCTACCTCCTCGGGGATATGGGCGTGAAGATACTACTACTACTACTACATTTCGCTATGTATAAGCCAATTGAGTAGCACTAAGTAAGTTGATAGTTGCAATTTCATTCGGTAGGTAAATATTAATTCTCATCTATTTATCTAAATCATCAATCGTCACCAATAGATCATGTATCGATATCAATACTCTACTTTTTCTGGACAGCCTTATAATGTCAGAATGGAAGCCATATTTAGTAGCCAGTGGTAAGCTTTTTTCTAGGTATTTCATGTCCATATACTTATAGTCGAAGATCCGAAGTTAGGTCGACCTACACCGAGCTGATAATAGGATGAAACCGGTTTTATAGCAAAATTAGTACATCAGAAAATATATTAAAAATAGGTTGCCTGAAAAAATCCTGGACATTTTTTTAAATGTTTTTTATTAATTATTTGGTGCAATATTAAGATATAATCCCGACTTAAAGTAGGAATAAGACGAAGTTGCAGAAGTTGGGTTGCCTGTTGTTTAGCTGGATTGCCAGGTACAAACAGATAATTGTCGATGCTGCTAATTTCACGGGATCGGATAATAGGAAAAAAAATATCAACATATGTGCAGTTTCATTACAATTTAAGCTGATATAAAGGGTTGCCTGAAAAAAATTGGAAATGTTAAAAACATTTTTTTAAATAATTAAAAATATTTGGTCCAGGATTTTTTTAGGCAGCCCATTTTTAATATATTTTCTAATATACTTCATTTGCTATAAGACCGGTTTCATCCTGTTATCTGCTCGGTGTAGGTCGACCTAACTTCGGAGTTCGGATCTTAGACTATTAGAGGAGTTTTGGCGCCATCGAGAGAAAAGATAGTCGAAGTTTTTTCATAATTATTGAATTTCGTGTTCATATTGAGTGAAATTAGTCAATTTTGGTTGCATTTTGTACAATTTTGTTCAGTGAAAGTGCACAAATGAAATAATCATAAAAAAATTAGCGTATCGTGTATTTCCTAGTTGCTGCCAAATCTCATTACATGAGCTTGAAAAATGAGGCCACCGCTTTACCCAAGAGCCTGACATGACTTACTGACGACTAATAATAATTGATATAAAATTTGATGCAAATTTCTACTTGTCTAATGGCAAAATACTAACGTGAAGGCCAAAACCTAAAGAAAGAAAGAAAGAAAAAATATACTTAGAGGTCAATGATTTTGCTCCAAAGATTGATTTTCCATCAAGTTAGCCCAATTTCGTATTCACAATCCAAGTTTGTCTGTACCTAGTTATGTGAAAATACATAACTCTCATAGTACAATAGATTACAATTATTTGTACCTTTATAAACTTCCTTGTCAAAGAACTCACAGTTTCGCTAAAAGATTTCATCCAAAAGGCGTCATGGAAATATTTACCAGTTAAAAAATGAAACATTAAAAATAATTTGTTAAATCATTTACTAAGCTTTAACATTACGGATGCACATCTAAAATAAAAATGATACAACCAATTTACACTAAGTTCGAGTAGTTGTAGGCCATGGGAACAAAATGCGGCAGTTTAAAACGCATATTTACATTATATGCCTGGTATTGAAAACAAATCCTATTCTATCTCGAATTCTTGGTTTTGAAAACATAGAACTTGCAAATTTGTGGAATGTTCCTAAATTATTAACACTTTCGTGTATTAAATAAATTCGGATAAACATTGCAACTTATTTATAACACATGTCCTTAAAGAACAGTTACAGATTTTTTAAACATACAATTCGTAAAACAAAAACTAAAACTAATAAAAATGATATTAAGCATTGTTTTTATTTATATTCATTGTTATTTCTTAGTTAAAATCAAATTTATGAGGGTAGTGCAACAACTAGCGAGTGCAATGAGATTACTTGTATGTAGCTCACATCTTCAAGTGTTGAGACCTATCTAAATGCAGCCTATTTTAAACAGACTTTGTTTCCGTTTTTTTAATACGCTAACCACATCAAAATATCTCTGCAAATTCTTATTCTACATTAATTTATTATTTGAATTATTTTTCAAATGTTTAACTATTGGAAAGCCGAACAGAAGAGAATAACATCATAAATATACACTTTCGCCCCATAACTGTTCAAGCAAATAAATTATTTTATCGATAGCAGTATTAAATACAGTTACTGTAATCAATATAATACTATTCTGTATTCCAAACATAATAACGCAACCTTGTTCTCGGATTGAAGTACGCTTTGTTTTCCCTTACAATCATATAAATCTGATGAGATGTAGACAGTTATATAAAATCATATCACACAAAACGGACATCACATATTTTATGTAACTTTTGTTATTGTTAAGTAGATTCTATTTTGCAGGAATTTCAGTTGTCTACAATTTGAAATTGACATTTACAAACATAAATTTGATTTAGTTTTATATTTTTTTTCCGATCCAAAATACCTGAACTAATTTTGTATCTCTCTAACCACAATATAGATTTATATATAAATGTAATTTTGGTTTGACTGAGAAAAGCAAAGCGTTTTTTATAGAAAACATAAAAAGATAATCATTAAAAAAATAAATAATATGTGAGTGTCACATAACATTACACTATGTTTAAAACAAATAAAGTATCCCGATTTCATATAATAAAAAAATAGCTAGGAAATTGATTGATACCATGCCTATTATTTTTAATAAGAGAGTAGAGTAGCTCTCAGGACTTCTAATTACGTCACAGACGTAAAAAGTATACCCAATAAAAACACATTTTACAATATACGTAAAACCCAGCAGTGCAACACTTATGTACCTGCATCAGTGTTTACATTTTTGAAAATCAAAAACAAAATTTCAAAATAAATGGCTTTTTTCGTTTCTCTAAATGTGTTTTTTCTAGATACACATTTCGTATTATGATGTAAAAACGAGTAACAAAAGCAGTAATTTATGTAGGTAGTTTGCAATATTTTTTAATGTATCGTAAGATATTGTAAAACGAGAAATTTATCTCATTCCCAATGTGTGAAATAAGATTAAAACATTGGTAAAAGAATTTTTTTTGACAAGTTGTAATCAACTCTCTTATTTTTATGATAATTAAATCCTGAAAAACCATTGTTAGATAAAATTTCATAAGCGTTTTTCATAGTAAATAACTGCACGCTGGTATATCCCAACATCCAGTTTAATAGAAATGTATTAGTAATTAGTATGCACCTAACTAACCGTGTACCGTAGCGAAAATCAAGTACAAGGGTGTAGCATAGTACAAGCTCTTATGAAAATTGACTGTGAAAAGTGTAATAACGGATAAATGTTTAAGTTGGGACATACTGAACTTCGATATTTCCAATCACATAAAACATCGTCAACGGCCTTGAAATACGGTAATCCCAACAGAAAGAACAATTATATTTACATAATTTTATTTATCAATAATTAAAGAACTGAAGAAACCGGTGTAAAATGAAACGAGGGTAATTTGTAAATTTATCACAGTGCGAGATAATGTCCATGGCATGGTTTGTAGCACGTGTGTTAGTCGTGAGGGTGAGTTCACACTGTTCGCCGACTCGAGGGCCGCCGTGAAGATGAGTCGGATACGAAAACGTTTGGTGAGCGGGGCGGAGGCGGCGGTGGGGGCGGTGAGCTCACTCCACGTCCATCTGGTCCGCCCCGGGCGCGGGCGCCGGCTGTCCGTCGCCGCCCGTGGGCGGGGCCGTGCTCGCGGGGGGAGGAGTCTTCTCCTTAGGCTTCGGTTTGTTCAGGATTGGGTTTACAGTGTTTTCAAAGTTCTGTAAAATATTGCTTTACATTACAAGCTAAAATAATAATACAAAAACTTTTGTGTTATTGTTTATTCCTAATTTTTAAATTTTGACTAGTCAGTGGTTAATAGTAAATTGTGTAACTAAGAAAAAATATAAATAAGAAATACAGAAAAAAAATTAAAAAACTTAGTTTTCATTGACAGACTTGTTTATTGTCATTAATAACGCTAATTTTAAGGTCAAAATACTAACTCATTCGTGATCTCTCTTTTTTACTCGCACACTATCTGTATGTTCGCGATAACCTCCCAAATTGCTTAAACAATTTTTATTAAACATTGTAAATGTTTGGACTTAAACGATAGGTTACTTTTATATATAGACATTTGAACGGATTCCCGGTGCCGAAAGCACGCATCAAGTATAGAGTACCTGTCTCTCCTGCCGTATGGAATGCGCGGTGTGCGGCGGCGGCAGATGGTGCGGGGCGCGCGCGAGCGCCTGGCGCGCCGCCTCCAGCCACGCCAGCGCGGCGCCGCTCGCCTCCACCACCTTCTGGATGTCGCCCTCCGACAGGTGCGCGTACTTCGCATCGCCGCTCCTGGGATACACACATATATACCGATTGAGACTGTAGCTTCTATTGAATTTGTCAAAACATTTAACGTATAGACAAAAAGGTGCTGAATATATCAATATAAATTTGCTGTTACTACAGATATCAAGGCGTTAACTATGTGTGACCAGCAGTTTTGTTTTATTTATTGTCTTCTTTTTGTGACTTGAAAAGCCGACAGACGATCTGTAAGCTACATATATTATTAACTGCATTTACCAAATACAATGAAGAAGACAATTAATAGACTATCCACACATAAGTTATTTGTCAAATACAGCAAATACAAATAGATACGCGTGGAGCCACCATAATAATAATAATAAAAAAATTAAATAGCTCATTGCACACTAACCTTTCCAACGCTTATAAAAGACAATCATAAAAAAAATAACTCGAAAACCAACTGACTTTTTGAAAATTTCTCCTTCTTTTGTCAAGAAATTGTCATGTGTTTTTTTTTTATATTTACCTGTACAAGTCCACAGCTTTATTGCACAATTGGATAGATAGAGAGAATTCATCTAACGCAGCGGGGCGGATTTCAAACTCGTATCGCCGTTGTTTGATGGGCTCGCCTTCCGTCTTCAGTTCCCCAAGTTTATCACTATACACCTGGAATTGCAAAAAACAATACTTTATACAAAGCGATCTATCTTTTTTACTTTTATCTCTATATAAAATGTCTTCATTTAATACAATAAAACCAATTCTTCTTTGGTTAACATTCGGACAAAATCATGAACATTGGTTGGATTATTCTTATTGTATCTTATAGATCCATTATTAAAAGTTATTTAAACTACCAAAATTATAACCAACGACAGTGTCACCCCACACTGTCAACCACCCGAGAACAACTAGCAACATTGTCTATGGAATTGATTCCAAATTAAATATAAAAAAATACCAGTATATTAAAAAAACAGTATATTTAAAACAAATACCAGTATATTTTAAAAAAAATACCAGTATGTTAAAAAAAACACCATTATATTAAAAAAAAATACCTGTCTATTCTGATCTTCTCCCTCGTCATATAACCATTGCTCGAGAGAATCTAATTGATTCACAAGTTTGTTCCTCTGGTCCTCTGCTACAAAGTCGTGTAATACTTCACCCTCCGACAATTTACCGCGAAGTTCGTACACATATTCTTCCAAAGCATTTCTGGCGTCAGCACGTTCTTTTTCTTGACGATCTTGAGCTTGCATTTTACCCTGAATTAAAAAAGAACTTAAATGTTTACACATGGATTTCATTTTCAATGTTAGCACATCAGTGCTATGTATGATAATAATAGCTCATTAAAACTACAAAAAAACCGACTTCGATTTTAATAAGTCATCAAAGTACTTAAAAACCCAACCCATTATCAGGTCTAGACTTGATAGCAATGGGGCTACATCGGAAATGTACTATTTTAAATAACAAAAATAATTTTAAAATCGGCTCAGAAATAGTGAACAAATCTATGTCATATTATAACATCATCCTTTTTACGAGTCGATTAAAAGGGGTTTCTATACTGTACTGTGGTCGGGCAGTTATAACTTATTGTATTAAAGGCTATCCATTAACCAATAAATGAATTTGAAAATGCAACAACTAAGATCATTGTGTAGAAAAGGTTAGTATCACAATTTCAGATATCTAGATGAGATGAGATGAGCAATCTTAATGTGTATTTATTTAAAATATCAGTAATTTTTTAGTACAGTTATATTTTAAGTATGTATCTTCTGTCGTTTGGTCACGTTTCGATTCTGTAGCAGACATCACAATCACATAGTCGTCACCAGAACCGTATATGTGGGCTATTTGTATGCCAAAAGATGGCGAACAAGCTAATGGCTCTCCTGATGGGAAGAGACAAACATGGCCTAGACGCCATAAATGTTAGATACTAATAAATGTTAAGATACTAAGTCGTTATTCTGGAGCCAGGATGTTAGGCTTGATGTGCAAGTAACAAGTATTGTGAAATAAATATTTACTTATTATTTCCATTACACAATAATTATTAAAGCTGTGTGTCGTCAACATTTGCGAACGATGTTTGTGCGCAAGTGGGGCACGTGTGCATATCCTTGTGGACATTATCGTGCACTCAAAATGTGTGTTATAAGACTTAAACTAAGTCATATTAACCATGTCGTTGGATTTTTTAAATAAATAACATTTACCTCTTGCTCCATGTAGCTGTTAAGATCATGTTGTGAGAAACCGTGCGTTTTAGCATCTATTGGCAATTCAATTGTTTTCACGAGAACCTTTTTAGATTTATCTTTAGACTTGTCCTTTTTATCGTCGTTGTCCTGCAAACATAAGCGAATACATTCATACCTTAATGTAAAGCAATTCCCCACCATTACATATACTGGAATTATTCTTTAAATTTTATTTTCAAGTTAAATATTTCCAATACATGTAATGACCCATTTGCACCAATTTTACCAACCACCAAAAACATTAAAAAAGTCTTAAATGCTGATAACAGTATACACTGGAACAAATAAAAAACAAAATGCTACTTGCAGGGTAAACGAAAACATGCGTGGACACAGAGACAATATATAAACACTTCAATGGCACTTTCAGACAAGAACATCCCTTTTTTACGAAAGCCAGAGGACAGTACCGTGCAAATGGGACCTCGAAATGAGGGTGGGGGATCTTTCACCGCTGTGGTGTTTGCTGTTTACCTCCACAGACCATGCAAATCCAAAGACAACAAACATCACAGCTGGTGTGGACACAAAGAGTTAAGGTTTTACTTTCGAGGTAGCTCTACCAATTTCACTTGGTAATTTAAACATATAAAAAAGAAAACCAGGCATTTTTTAACAATAAAATCTTGGTAAACAGCATATTATTTTCGTGTAATGAAATTAGGAATAGAAGATGATTTTTTACTAGTGAGAAAATGAATATTAGTGAATATTTGCTACTTGACCAAGTAAAGTACGAAAACACTCAATATTCAACAAAACAATTGCGCCAACAATACAAGTAAGGAAGAGGAATCATTGGAACCAAAGTTCAACAAAATATACCTAGATTTTATAGAATCGATTTCTATTACAAAATTCTTATATATGGTAATCAGACTGCAATGGTTTGCCTACAAAGATAACACATTAAAGACAAAAGTTAGAAAAGAGTTCTGCATAGATACTGCACTCTATGGCTTGAAAATTTTCGACATGTACTGTACATGCCATTTGTACAGTTTGTAAGATAGTTCATTCATACTCAAACCACTTGAAGGGAATTGACGGCACTTACAAGCGAACTGAGCTGAATAAGTCTTTTCACTTCCTTTGAATGCTAAATGCATTCAAAAATATATTGCTCTATAATTTTGAATACATACAAAAAACGAAATGTAATTTTTTTTTGTGTGCAGTGCAGGGACAGTTAGTTATTGAGTGCTGTCGTACTGATGGTAGGAACTACCGGAAAACTGAAAACCTGCTCTTTCTATGCCCACCCACACACGCTGCAAGGTGCTACCGACACATACCCCGCTGAACCACTGTCCTACTCTCTGTGTCCACGATTGTTTTTGTTGCGGTTCGCCCTTCATGTCATCCTCTCTCACCTCTTGGTTCTCGGGCCCATTCTGTTGTTGCTCCTGCGAACTACCATTTGTTTCCATTGCGTCCTGATTGTTTTGGGCATTTTCATTTGTATTCTCCATTTCTACGTTTTCAGTTTGCGAAGAATCTTGTTTTTTCTCTACTAATGAGGCAGATGCGACTGTCAAAATGCCGTGAATGTTTACGCGGACTTTCAACTTCACTTTTTGTGATTCCCCTTCAGCAGTGGGTTGGACATCCTTAATGTTCCATTGTCCTATGACAGAAAATATTTGTTACAAATTATAGCTTACTGCGCTGCACTGATGATTCGGTAGTGCAGGTAGAATTAGAATGGTCAATGTGAATAAAGTTTTATATGATTCTGATTTTTCTGGTTTTCACAAAGTCAAGTTTTACGAAATGAAAATAACGAGAATGAATACAAGCGTGCATTAAAAACGTGTACTTACCAATAAAGTTATCTGGGTAGGGTACTTGGTCCGAGTAGTAAGCACTGACTGTGAAAGGTTCTTTTCTGTAGAATGTCAACATCTTCGAGAAAGGAGCGGCATGGAAGGCCGGGAAAATCTGGAAAATATATTTTTGATGAAAACAAAATACTTCTACTTTCGCTGGATTTGAGTCAGCTTCTTTCGACATTCACACTATCCAAAAGCTTTTATTTGATATGCGGCTAAATTTGACTACTTTTCTTATCGAGCTATTTCAAACAATTAAGATAATTGTCCAAGTAATATGTACAAAATTGAAATATCTTACAAGTAATTGAGTAACTACATTTACAAAATAATGATTAGCTTTCTTGTATCTGCTTCTATATTGTTTTTTAACCAAATGCAAGGCCCTAGAAATGTACAAGTTTACTGTTATATAAAAAAACTACGGTTTAGTTTAAATCAAAACAAGATTTTGAAATATGGACCATATAGACCTCAAATACTTCAAAAATACACTTAATCACGCAAGATACTTTAAGCACAATACCGCCTTTGGTGTTAACGATAAACACAAAAAATAACTTATTACAATAAGAATCCATTGACAGAATTTCAAATGAAACTAGCTTTTGTTTATGGGCTTGTGGTATCGGCCGCTGGCGGCAATCTAATTATTTGGGTCACTGGATGTCGAAGTTCGTTGGGACTGGTATCACCAATCTGACTATTCCTGTCACAATAGCGTCAGCGTTCCCCATTGTCGTATCGCGTGTTGAAGGTATCTTAGGAGGGTAGGTCGGGGTCCGCTGAGTAGAATACACAATGTTCTTGTCTCCCAGACAGCTTGTAAGAGGCGAAGATAGATTAATATTTATAGGTAATTACCAACAAGATCACCAGTAGTGGCGTGCTACACAGCATTTTGCTTGGGTGATCAGGTCTTACCTCTTCCTGCCGCCATAATGACTCGTATCATGTTCCAATTCGGAGGGCAGGGTAGCCGGTAGTCTTGCACAATAGACATAACAATTCGGCCTAAGGACAGAGACGCATCTATCTGTAACATTTATGATGTCTAAAGGCGACGGCTGCCTCTTACCACGAGGAGAGCCTTGTGCATGTTCGCTGATAACTCACATAAAAATAAAAAAAGACTATCACACGTGGCATAAGATCTCAGTCATGACACAACATATATACGACAACAAGGGTTATTGGCAGAAAGCTGTGGAGTGACCTCCATGTCGCCGTCCTCCCCGCGCGCCGCGTCCCAGGCGAGCCGCACGGCGAACGGCTGCACGTCCGTGACGTTGAACTCGCGCACGCGCACCGCCGGACTCAGCATGGCGCACTGCAGGGCGCAACCGCGGGCTACTGCTTCATCCTGTAACAACATAACGTACAACACATTCACTAATGTACAATTCGCAAATAAAACTTTTAAGACTTGTAGCAAATGCTCATATTGCACTAAGCTTACTTAAAAACTAACGCATGGCAATCAAAACAGAAAATTAACGTTGTGAAGTTATAGGTTTTTACTACTGGTTTTAACTTGAGACTCTTTCAGAGGTACGCAGCTTGAATCTACGTAAACTGGGGAGTGAAATCCCCCTAGCAATACTATGTAAACCAAAAACTTTGCACAAATAAGTATTAAATTATGCAAAGTTAAGTTTGTATGGAGACAGCATAACATTAATCTATTAACATAATTAATCCTGTAATATGGTGAATGTTCGGGTTAAACCCAGAGACTGTTGAACCGATTTATGATAAATTTCGTAGCTATTTGAAATTAAGTCCAATTTAAAAGATAGAATAGTTAGTTATATGTCCTGGAGGTGGAGAAAATAAATAACATTAATATGTGCGCGGAACCGGAATACTAGTCAATTAATAAATAATAAGGCATCAAAGATAATATAATAATATCCCTGGACAAGTCACACAAAATGAATCTAACGCCAAAGTAAAGCAAAAAAAAAAAAGCAAATATATCCTTGTGTTATGGGTGTTAGTCAACGATTCTAATACATAGAAATACTTAAATAGATACCAGAATATATTTAATAAGCACCCAGACCCGGAAAGGCAGACATCTAAATGTTCATCACACAAATGCGTGCTCCCGTCGGAAATCGAACCCGAAACGGGCGGTTTGTCGGCATAGTTGGACGTGTACGCTTACTACTCGACCATTGAGGCGGTCACTTTATCCTGATTCCAAGCTACCTCCTAGTCAATTTTCAGCCAAATCGGTTAAGCCGTTCTTTATTTATAAATAGTGTAACTAACACGACTTTCTTTTACGTATATAGATACTACTTTATTAGTTTATTTTATTTTTAGGTCCAATGACCTGACGATAAACTATATTTGGGAAGTTATAATTAAGTTCGCCTTAGGTTGCAACGCACCATTACCATCTTTGGTGTCTCAGGCAGCGTAAATTTCTTACTATCAGGAAATCCGTCTGCTTGTTTACCTTCCAAAATCATTAAATAAAAAGTTGATTTTGTTTATTGGAATAAATTTAAATTTGTGATGCATTATATTATTGATTCTATAACTGAAAAAACGAAGCGAGGAAAGGACGACAAAGTCATATTCGTCCTAAATAATAGTAATTGATTGATACAACTTCTGTCCTTCAACAGCACTAACAGAACAATTTTATTATTAATTCAGTATTGACCTGCCTTTACTTTGACCTTGTAATCAACCTTGGTTAAAAGTTAGTATTTCCTGTTCAATTGTTAATTGTTCAATATTTTTTCCGAATTTCTTCAAATATAATAAAAATAAATAAATATCTGTGGACAAATTACATAAATTGATCTAAACCCAAAGTAGGTGTTTCATAAGCTTGTGTTTGGGTATTACTCAACAATTCGAGTGCATGTGTATAGTGTAATGAGTATAATGCACAGTATAACACATAGAACTGTAGACAATATTCATAATACAAATGTTTGTCCCTGTCAGGAATCAAACTCGAGTCTCGTGTTATGTTAGTGGTATTAGGCGTGTAAATTAACACCTCAACCTAAGAGGTTTTCAAAGATATGTAATATAACCATATATTTTAGTTAATCACAAAGGGTATGGCTCAGTAGAATTACCATCGTTGACATATCTATTTTTCATTAAATTTGTCCATTAGTGTGTTATCTGCCTACAATTACTTGATAAAAATTAATCAAAAATAATTTTATACATAATATTACATAGGTAATCATTTAAGAGTTGTGATGTTACATAATATAATTGGGATACATTATTAGTCACTTTCATAAACAAAACTTCCAGTTTATTTGTATTAAAACTACTAGATCAATGGGTGTTAAGGATATTGGTACTTATAAAATAATTGATAATTTAATCAAAATCGGTGTAGCAAGAGCAAAGATAGCCTTCATTAAATGGAATATTTTTTTTTTATTGCAGTGCGAGTGAAACTGCAGACAGAGCCTTGTGAAATAATACAATTAAAAAACCACAAAGGTTCTCTTGTTTAAGTTCTGCTCACCTGGTTTAATGTAGTAGATGCATTTTTGCCAAAAACTTGTTCAATCAAAGTTTTTACTGCAGGTATTCTAGTTGATCCTCCCACAATCTCAACAGCACCAATATCTTCTGGTCTCAATTCTGAAAATGTTTAACACATTTTAAGTAACATTTGCCTGTTTCATAACTTATTTTTTTAAATTATAACAATAAGTCATTTTAAGATTTGAAGAAGATGATGACTACATGGCACAGGATTGGATAAGTGACCAGTTTGCTACCAATTACATTGTGGGATTGAGTAGTATATTCGGCTAATATTGGGTGTCCTAGCCTCTGTCTACCTCTTTGAGGATACAGGAATAAAGAAACTTATTCTTTTAAGAACATGAAATTGAAGCTTCGAAGGTCTAGAAAATTTAGGACCACATTTCCATATAAGTATATGTGGATTCATCTTATCATTATCAAATCTATAAACAGACAAAAGAAATCAGGAGGTGACAGAACACCAATCTTTCCATATAATGATGTTTCTTATGATTTTAAATTGTGACATTACAATGAGAGTGAAGTTATTCTATGATATTGAAAAAATAAAAAATTAAACACAACAAACATATCAATTTTTTAAGATTAATTGTATCAAACAATATTACAAACTTGATATATTTCTTCTATAAATAACAAGCCCTATCTTAAAAGTGTACAGAGAGAGATAAATACATACTTGCATTATGTAAAAGAGCTCTCAATGTCCTTTCAACTCTGACAAATGTATCAGAACAAATTTGCTCCATTTGTGCACGTTGAAGATCACCAGAGACATCACGATCCTCCATGAAACACTCAATATTTAGGGGCAAACGAGTACTGTTGGCAGACATCTGCTTTTTCAATTTTTCAACTTCTTGCAGTAGACGAAGGAAAGCTCTGAAATAGATATTATTTTCAATAAAACAATATTATTTATCCCCTCTGTGGTCTAGCGGTTCAGGTGTTGGACTTGACTGCGAGAGGTCCCGGGTTCGAATACCGGAACAGGCAACGAAAAGAAAATTAGGGTTTTCCAATTGTCTAATAAAAAAATGTTGCTCGGGATTGGATATGTGCCCGGTTGACGATAGGCTTGCCACCTATCACATTGTAGGACTTAGTGTCTTTGGCTAGTCGTCGGTGCCCTGGTTGTGCCTCTGCCAACCTATTCGGGGTTATGGGCATGAAGATAGAAGATACTTTTTTTTAAATATTATTTTTACATTGCTAATTAATAGTCATTGTAAATTTCAATTGCATAATTTTAAACTCTGTTGGTATGTCTTTCCAACTTTTTAAGAAACAAATTTCACATACATCACTCCTCAGTTGGATTAAAATAGTCTTTGTTTGGTAGGGAAATGTAATTGTTAGTGGTAATATAAATACTAATAATGTTGAGTCTAGTTGGTCTAGTTGGAGTCTAGTAGATGATCTACTTGGTCCCTACATAAACCACAATAATGATAAGACAGGATTATAAACTTGAGGATTCTCTTTTAGTCAAAGCACGAAAAACTGAACCTTTATATATTCAATATGTCCGTTTATAATCACACCCATTTAATTCCCAAACTGTTAAGACTGTTGAAACTTGGTAGGTTGATATATTCAGAAAATTGCTTAACGATTTTTATATAGATATAAAAAAAAGCTAAGTGGGCGAAGCAACGCTTCCCTTCATGGGACTGAAACTACTAAAATTTATTTCTTTAATTCATACATCATCATCATCATCGTTGGTCGAGTAGCTAGTGTAATCTCCTAATTGCATCGACGAATCACGAGGCTCGGATTCAATTCCCGACAGGGGCAGGCATTTGTGTGATGAACATTTAGATGTCTGCATTTCCGAAACTGGATGTTTATTAAATGAATTCTGGTATCTAAGTATTTCTATGTAATAGTATCGTTGACTAACACCCATAGCACAAGCATAGAATTTGCTTACTTTGGGGTTAGATTCAATTTGTGTGACTTATCCAGGGATATTTATTTATTTATTTATATATAGATCTGTTAAAAAGTCCATTAAGTTCCATTTTTTCTCAAAATCAAAAGTTTAAGTAATTTGAAAAATAAAAAATTATGTGTAGTTAAATGAAATGACTTGTAGCTAAATGAAAACTTATATACAAATACTATGCAAAGTAATTTTTCCGTTGAAAATTGCACTAGTATTTTGGAACATTGAGACAAACATTACTTGCTACGCTTTATGTAATTACTGTTATCATTGTTTGTTAATATTGTCAAATTTAAAACTTATACCATGAGTTCACCCACCTCTGATTTTTCCTTGCATCAAGTTTAAATCTAGTAAGAAAATCTTGACAGAAATATTCTGCTAAAGCCATATCTATATCCCTTCCTCCACAAAATGCATCAGTAGAAGTAGCTAAAACTCTTAATTTACCCTTATTAAATGCACATGCAGCCACCTAAAAAAAATTAACATTATGTGAGATATAGAGTCAAATCTTAATTAATAAATAACAGGGAATGACTAAAGAACAAGGATGATGATAATAATTATTGAGGAATCTTTAATCATCATTTAACTATAAATACAGCACAGTGACAGGTCATTAGTTCAAAGTGAGGGAATCTAGTATTTGTAAAAATATATACCGGGCAATATTATAAAGTTGAATTAGTGATTTTCAAAATCTCACCTGTTGCAGAGATTAAGTATAAAACATGTGGGGTTTTATAAATCACGAATATATTTAGGGAAGGCGTGGGTCCAAAATATAATTACATGTACACTAATAAGTCTTTCATTCTTCTATGAGATGTTATAAATTACAATTATGAATGTTAAATGATTTATTATAGTGTACTATGGCAGCAATCGTTCAGATCTATACTTATAACATATCTTTTATTTTGTACAATATATTCATTTGAAAAAGGGTATATTGAAATACAAATTATACACACTTGTAAAGAACTGTGGCCAAAATCAACAAACACTACATTACGAGGTTTTTCTTCAACTGCAGGCAAGTCCTGCTTGTAGATACCATAAGCAAGAGCTGTTGCTGTAGTCTCATTCATAAGACGTAGGACATTTAGACCTAGAAATTGCAAAGAATAAATTTAACCTCACAAGTCAAACTATACATTCATAATAAATTTCTATGTAATGGCATATAAGAAAATAAGTAAATTAAAAGTCAGGTGAATTAACATTCTTGAAATGCTTTTTAACTTTTTGCTCTCTGCCATGACAGTTAAATCTATGATTAAGAGCTTCATTGATGAACCAATTTTCATTCTATAGGAAAGTAAGACTGGCACAATTGGTTTAACACCCTAGCCAAAGGACAGCAACACACCTGCAATATGCAGGGTGTCCATAGGCCATGGTCGTTTCTTACCATCACAAGCCATGTGCTTGTTTGCTGTCTTATCACATTAAAAACTACCTTTTTAAGATAAGCTTGTGACTAAACTAAACATATATGATCAAATCAAATGAAAAAATGAAAGGTTTTGTCAAGAGCACAGAAACAACATAAAATAATATTCTTAAGCTTAAAAATCATTGAAATGTTTGCACCTAAATAATAAGTTCTCTATCTTTTATTTTCTATCTCTCAAAAATCTAACTCACCAGCAATATGGGCTGCATCTAATAGTGCATTTCTCTCCGCATTAGTAAAGTAACTTGGTACAGAAACAACACAATCATTGATTTGTGTCTGCAAAGCTGTAGTGGCAATATCTTTCAATTTTGTAAACAGCATTGCTGTAATCTGTGAACAAAATAAACTCTAAATAATTTCCGACGAGGATATTTTTCTTTATTCTTTTGGAATTTTGAGCATCTGATTTTATGTCACCTATAGACATCGAGGTGGGATGTTGCAGGCTAATTTTGTCAGCATAAGATCAATTTCAAAAACTCTTATCTCTTCTCTCTTGAAGACAGGATACTTGCACATACAAATTTTTAGAAATAATTAAAATTACATATTTTTTTATATAACTTACTTGACTTAATGTAATACTAAAGATCTACTTTTTAATCATGATAGGCTATTTTTCAGAAGTAACTCTTAAGATTACTTACCTGTTCAGGACTGAAAACATTATCTTCTCCAAGATAACTAACCCTTATACCAATGCCACCATCTGGCCTTTGTTCTACTTTAAATGGAAGGTGTTTTAATTCTTTTTGAACATGTGGATCATTAAATTTTCTTCCCAAAAGTCTCTTAAATCCAAAAACTGTATTCTTCATATTTGTTACTAGCTGGTTTTTGGCAGCAACTCCTAATATTCGGTTTTTCGGTGAAAAGGCAACACATGATCTGTAAAATTAAGACAATAATAAAGAAGGATGGCCATATCATGTCACAATATGACATACAAATACCCTTATTTTATAACATTTTGAAAAACACATGAAATATCTCTTTAAGTTGAAACAAAAAAGGTTTTCTATTTATTTTTGTTGCTTTTTACAATTCATTTTGCATATGAAATAAGTTAGTAATCAAAGACTATACTTATTGATTATTCACATTTTTCTAGTTTTCAACTCTAATTCAGTATTACTATATATGCATTACATTACTATGTACATGTGTTGTTATGCCATCCTTGTTGTCTAAACTACATGTGCAAGTTAAGAGCAAAATAGAATTTCATTAAATTATTGGTCAAAATCTGTCATCTAAGCAGACCAGAGACCATGAGCCAGCTGGAAAGATGATCCTTTTTGTTATCAAACTCCGAGTCTGATAGAGAGATAAAGAGTAATGTGCACTTTGACAGATGTTCTTTTTTTTTTAGTAAATTTCTGGAGGAAATCAAAATAAATGAAAACGGGATCGCTAATTACCCTCCTCGCTTATCTCTAACTACACTTTTATGAGACACCACAGTAATGTAAAGGTAATTGTGGATTCTAACCTCAAAAGTGAGTTGACATTATTATAAAAAATGTGGCTTTTTAGGTGTGATTATCAAACAGGATGCTGTTTACTACATAAAAACAATCCAATTTAAGTATAGCTTATTTTGGGACATGAATAAAAATTCAGGTCCAGGTTCTTGTGAGTTACAAGCTTAATAATAAATTAGTAAATAATTTAAACACCATTCACAAAATATATTTAATTTTTGAAATAAAATCAATGTATGATGACAAATACTTGAATATGAATTTGAAAAAATTAATAATGGCATTATTTAACATAATTACTAAAGCCCTACATACTACTGTAAGAAAACATTTTTGAAGTGAGATAAATAAACTGGGCACATTTATATTAACCAGCAGTGGGAAAAAGCAGGTCAAATGTCTTTTACATATGCTATAAAACTGCCAGATGTAATTTAAATTTTAATGTGCCTAATGAAACTATAAGTAATTATTTTGTAAATACAGCTGTTAGTAAATGTGCATTCATAGTAAAATTTATTAGTCTCATCAACCTAAGTACATCCTGTCTAACGAAGACAATCAGACAGACAGAGTGTTTTTTTTCACTGTAAATTGTAGTAATAACAATCACTAGCAGAAATATAAAATTGTCACAGAGCAAATTTGCACAATGAGACTTTTTAATTATATTTAGATCCCACTCCTATAAAACCTATCTATATATTTTTTTTCTTTCTCAGACTTCTAAGCTACTAAAATTCTAGTAATTATTTAAATTATGACACATCATAGGATAATATTACATCTTCCATGAGAATTTTTAATGACAATTTAAGTAAAGTGATGATATAGCTTGTTACAATTACATTAAATAAACTGGTATATCAATATCCTAATACCTTCTCGCCAATAAAAGCTTTTAAAGTAATTTGAAACCTAAATGAAAAACCAGATGTCAAATTATTATTCATAAAATACAATCTACAGTTATCATATCAACATGTGTGACAAATATAACCTAAGCAATTTTACATTTTCCGATGTAGTTTGAAATCGAAATATATACTAGGTATCTAATACACTATCCTAAATGAACGAGCATTAAATCGAATTTCATTTTGCAATGGATTATTGAAGTAATATACTATCAAAAGATAAGTCACATTGGTTATTTATTTTTTAGGTTTTTATTGTTCAACTAAATAATATTTTAAGTACTTACGGTGTACCCCGTAGACTGTAATCATTAGCTATTGTCTCAATGCCACCTGCTTTAGCTACTGCGATATAACAAGATTCATTGCCGAAATCAATACCAATAACAGACATTGCAGCCATTCTGATGGGTAATTTACAGAATTTAGGCACTGAAAGTTAGCACAATTTCTTAATAATGTTTCACTATACACGTTTCTGTAGCCTCAAGAAAAATTTCAGTCTGACAATCAATCACTCGGAACTTCGAAGTTACAAATGAAATGATGAAACGAACGCCGGTTTCGGATTTTGCAGAGTTTATTCAATCACTGATGGACCACTGACGACTAACTATTGAGTACAGATGATATACCATCGACTTTACGCGAAACTTCTAGAATCACAGATGCAAAATAGCAATGACTTTCAAAAAGAGTCAGCCACTTGAAAATGTGTAAAAAATATTTTATCTGTATCGAGTGTACCTACTTTATAATAGTACCTTTATATCGAGTACCTACCTATACTCTTAAACGAAACAAAATGTTTACGTTTTGGCAAAATATATCTGGTATGTGCCATAGAAATAAGAATAGTAGGTATACAAAGAAATGCAACATTATTTTACATACATACATATCTTCACGCCAAGTCCCTTACTATGTAGGCAGAGAGTATCGAGTGCTAGACCTCACGATCCTGACAAACCTGTCTTGCTTCCTTTTCATCAGAGATGTACAAAATGCTTTTAAAAAAGCATTTAAATACAAAATGCAAAATACTTTCCAGTTTTACTATTTCAAATACAAAATACGAAATAGTTTTGAATTATGTATTTGAAATGCTAAATGCAAAATAGGTATTTTCAAAATACATTTTCAAAATAAAATACCTTTGACCAAATCGAATGAAATATTCTACTTTAGGTATTTATAATAAGAAAAAGAATAAAGATACAATGCCGAGACGCGTATCAATAAATTGTCTCATGTTATTAATAATAATACTCACTTAATTAAAATAAAGTAAAAAATTAGACTAACGGAAAGATGTTTAATGTGTGCATGCATGTTGTTTAATGCATGGCTCTTTTTTTGTGAATTGTGTTACCATTTATTTGGGTTGATTGTGCATCTAGTTCTTATTTTATTATTATTAAACTTTACTTTTTTAATAACAATTAGACGGGTATTATTAAAATTTTTATTTTCATTTTATTTTTTGGTATTGGAAGGCAAACAAGCAGATGGATTTCCTGATGGTAAGAAATTCTAAAGGTAAAGGCTAAAGGTGGTAATGGTTCGTTGCCAACCTGAGGGTGGCATGTTAGACCTCGAGTAAATCCAAGTTTACCGGCTACCTTATCCTCTGAATCGGAACCCATTAACGGCAAGCACTGACATTATGGCGTCAGGAATAGATAAGGCGGTGGTACGATCTCCGGGCGTCTCCGTACGAGAATTCGGGCGAGTCGCTGCGAAACTCTACCACCTAGTCAGATGTCATGGTGTTACTTCTCTTCTCGCCTACGCTCGCCTTTTACGAGCTGCCTAGTAGGAAGGAAGATGGTCTATTCTACAAAAGGAGCACGGAACAAAACGGGGAAAATAGCCTCAAATTTAAAAAAAAAGCAATTAACCCCCGACAAAACCTATAACGTAACCAAAAATCACCTCGATTACGTCAGCTTTCAAACAATACTATCCGCATTAAAATAGGTCAAACGGTTCAAAATTTATTGCCACATACGTAGGCACATACGTTTTCTGCCAGGGGTTAGACAAAGCTCTCATTTTGCGTCGGAAGTTGAAACGACGCATCACAATTTTTTAGGAGCTACGATGCAACAGACAAACACACATACACAAATAAACAATTTAAACTTACAACACCTTTCTTCTATGCCGTGCTTTAGAAGAACGGCAAACATTATAAAACATACATAATACAGTATTTTAAGACTGTTTAAATTCATCAGGTCCCTGTCGTAAAGATTTCGTCATCAGAAAATATGACTAGATCTTGTTAAGGTGAATTGAATGAGTCCAAACTCTAAGGGTTTACCAGCAGCTGGATTCCAGGTTTACGTCTCCTATCTTCGAGCTCCATCATCAGACCATATCCGTTGTACCAGTATTAGTTAGTGTTAGGTCCCATAAA
>NJDC01002737.1:125307-143568 GCA_002245475.1 Calephelis virginiensis | reverse complement strand
TTGTCAGTCTCTATCATACGCCGCACAACACTGATATTGTCTTCAGTCGTCGCTGTAGAAGGCCGTCCCTCACGCAAATCATCGGTGAGATTAGTTCGACCACGTTTGATTCATTAAACCAGTTGTAAGATGTGGCACGAGATGGGGCTTCATCGTGAAAAGCCAATCGAATTCTATCATAACTTTCTTGTTGACTTATATGACATCGAAAGTCATAAAAAATCATTGCACGAAAATTTTCTCGGCTTAAATTCATTCTGACGTGCACAGACAATTTTCAATTTGCCGCCAAATCGTAAAACAAATGACAAATGAATGAAATGTATACTCAATATTATTGGTAAAGAGTTCTATTTTCAAAATTTAAACTTATTTTTTTAATATAATGCTTTTAAGTTGCCAGTTCTAAAAACTTTCAGTTTGGCCCTCGTATTTAAATGATTCAGTAATAGTCTACCTAAGCTGCAGTTTCTGTTGTTCAATTATTCGGGCGAACAAGTGATGACGACGATTGATTTGAGAGATTTTATTGGCCAAATAATCTCACCGTCAAACGAAAACCCTGCGTCCTGGATATCGGTTAGATATAAACTCAGCATCGAATAGTGAGGTTGCTGATTTTGAAAACAATGCTAACAGCTAATGTTGATATTCGCTATAACCCTGGTCTAGAGACTAAAAGCCACATAACTATAACAGGGTTACTTTGAAAGGATCGGCCAAATTTTTATATTTAGAGGTTAAGGCTGAAATGGTAATGCATTTTAAGTATAGCTGCTAAATTATTATTGTTATATTTATTTTAATAAACATTAATTTAAAACAGTCCGCAAAAATGCTTCAATTAGCACCTAGTAGGAGTCATGACGACACCACCCTGCGCATGCGATTGAGGTCGGCGTTTAAAAAATATAATTTACATTTTATTTTATTGCTTCTTAAATGGAAAGCGTTATCGATTCCAATCCCTGTTTTTAAAAATTTAGCTGGTCCTTTAAATGTTACCCTGAATAATCTCTACCGAGAGCTAAAGGCTAAAGTGCTATGGTCCATACTCTACAAATACTAGCGGCTCCACTCAGAGACACCAATTAACATTTAATCTGTAGTATCGGCTTAATGACAATACTGAGTCCCTTTATTATGAATGTGAAAGTGTGTATGTTTGTTAATACTATTTTACTTGTGGTGGTCGATGTTCCTTGTATAATATATCAGCTTCCAAATAAAGCCTTGACACTCTCATGTTTCAGTATTGCCGGTAGTCGTAATACCCCAGCAACAGCAAGGCTTAATAAGTTCTAATGAATTTTAGCATAGAAATGGATACTTTTCATGCTCAGCTGGTTCCGTGGAAGAATAATATGTAGCAGTAAAGTTTTATCTTATGAAAATGATTGCTTCACTTTTTTTGATTCGGATATACTTATGCAGCAACAAATTATACCGGGAAAGTTCCTTTTAAAATTTACAAATTAACAAAGTCACAAACTTACAACCCTTAGGTTAATTTAGCAGAGATATATCGGACAAAGTGAAATGGGTTGGCAATTTAATATCGTTAATGCACTGTTTAATATTCAGTTTTCGCTTGATTGAGCTGCAAAGTGACCTAGGTTGTGGAGACAATGTTGTGGCCATCAGGGTAAGAAACTGCACACGGACCCTATAATCAATACGTCGTTCCACTTTTACGACTTTCGGTGTCCCAAAGGCCGACTATTTGTGCCATAGAACCCGCCTAACGCTTTTTTTTTGTGTGTTGTGTTTTTAAATATCATATATTTTTTTAAAATCATATTCATCTCATTAGAAAATTAATAAGCAAATATTAATCATATTTTTGATTTACAAATTTATAATACAAATTTGTTTATGTGTTCACGTTAAAGTAAATTCATTACATAGCATTAAATAAAAATGTGTGAGATGCTCTTTCATCTTAGGGTTCTTGTCTGAAGGGAATTAAATAACACCTTCCAGATCACGTCTTGCGTGAGAATCAGGACATTTTATGATTTTTGTCTGGGCGAGACAGTTTTAGGGGTGGAGTGCGGTGGAGGCAGAGGCTTGATATTGACCTAGATGTTCATTCAGAGTTCGGTCGATGCGAAACTTGACATCTGCGCGTTCCTGCGTTTCGTGTTTTTCGATTTATTGTACATTTGCCTCATCTACTGCTTGATTTGTTTTTCTATACTCAATTTAAATTATGCAATCATTTTATAAAAAAAAACATTACAATTAAAATGACAATACAGTGAAAAATACCGAGATAAGAAAGAGAAATTTGTTTGTTAAGCAGTGTACAGTGATTTTTTATACATGGCGATTTAAAAATGATATAATTTCAAATGTTTCTCAATTTAAAAAATATACCACTATGGAAGCCAAAAAACAGCCAAAACCTTCAAATTTTGCTACGACGACAACAATATCTACAATGGATATCAAATATTCGGATGTAAGTATATAGTATGTACTTACCAAAATTTATGTGTAAAACATTAATTATTTTTTTGAAATGCAAAAGTGATTAGCGACCTAAATATGAATATATATAATAAAATGTAAAATAGGTAATTACTAAATGTATTTCTTATGTAATTGGAAAAGCTTTAATTTTATTTTAAATTCGGCGCTATATCTCGTAGCGAACATCGTGAGTTAAATGATGCTAAATAAAATTCTAGGAAACATTGAACGCTTAATGAAATGGAGAGCCGTGGTTTTCATTTTGTTTATTCTATTAAGAAAAATAAATAAGTGTTGTTCGCAGAATATTAAAAATGAAACCATAAAGTTTTTTGAGCCGATGGAAATAATATTGTTACATATATGAAATCAGTGAATTGAATGTGCGCTCAAATCTAAAATGAAAATTATTTTCTCAATCGGATAATCATTATTTGAGGATGGCTTGATTAGGCTACATTTATTTTGGTTTGTTTAACGCCTTTGTGGCCAAAAGTCCGGAAGTCTAGAAGACTTTATGAGGTCCCGGATTCTATCCGGAGATCGACAACAAAAAAATATGTTTTTTTTTTTCAATTTTCATATAAAAACAACGTTGCCCGGGATTAGATATAAACCCGGTTCGCGATGGGTTTGCCGCCTACACATTGTGGGACTTAGTGTCTTTAGCTAGCAGTTTGTGCCCTGGTTGTACCTCCTCCTACTACTTCGGGAAACAGACGCAAAAATATTTACTGTTTTATTTGGCTTTATTTGAAAAAAAATGTTTAAGAGCTGTCTATGGAACATATAAGAAAAGTGGAGTATTGGTTATAAATCGCATCTACAGTAAGCAAACAAAAGATATGAATCCCTGGAAGCAAAGAATTGCCAGGGGTTCATATATTTCGTTTGCTTACTGCACATACCTACTAATATTATAAATGCGTGTGTAAGTTTGTTATATTTTCACGCGAAAAATACTGAACAAATCATCACAAAACTTTGTACCTACACATATTCTTGGAGGTACTTATTAAAGTACCATAGGATGTTTTTTAAGACTTAAATACGAACTCAGACACGGGTAAAAACTAGTAATGTATAAAATTACAACATTATCTGATGTGATTTATATATATAAGTAATAAGTTGAATCATAACTTTTTGCTTCTTGCCCCTATAAAGGCTTCTTCACATACCTAACTGATCCTGATGTGATAATATCGTGCTCTGGGTTAGATATAATCTAAGTCCTAGCGAGGTGTCAAGGCATCTATGACAAATTTTATAACATGTGACACAAAATTTGAAAATGCATCATTCTTGAAAGAAAGGGTTTAGACGCTACAATTTTTATTTTGATTTAAATCTGGTTTAGAGTTTCGCATTAGTTTTAAACCTTATAGGCATAGACAAATATGCATCAAGTACATGCTGCATAGTATTAACAGTTTTGTAACTCACGGTAGCTTTTGAAATAATCAGATGTCAACTAGATGTTTTATTGAAAAACTAAGGTTGTGTTCTTTCTTTTCTTATTAGCTGAAAAAGAGCGATACCAAAAAAAAGTAGTAAGAAAGAGTTGATCTTCATCTAAAATCTAAAAATGGAAAGGTTTTATATATTATTAAGAGGCCTATAATTAGGATTTGGCGAAATTATTTAAATAGCAAAGAGCCGTTGATTCTTTAAGAAAACTCAGCCCCGTGGAAGCAGAACTCTCGTAACAATTCTATACTCTGTTCTCTCTTCGATTCTGGAAGTTGAAAATTGCATGTTCCATAATAAGCTTATATATTTTTACAAGCATGCTTTAACTTGCTTGTATTATGTTTGTCCAGCTGGAATTTTTTCAAGCTAGCTTATTGCATACATGCTTCAATGACAACGAAATGTTAAGATATTAAATATCTGATACGATGATGGAAGTGAAAGGTACACCTAACTTTCTCAACATTAACCTATCTTGGGCTTGTTTAATACATTTGCTTCAATCTGCTTCTGAAAACAGCCCTAACAAAAAATAGCTTGTCACATTTTTTTTGTCAAAAACGAGCAAAATTTGCTGCTCTTAAAAATATTTACAAAAACAAAATTATCGCAATATGATTAGGTATAGCTCGCAAGAGTGTCAGTTTTTTATCGCAATTGTGCTCTACTCTCCTAGATTAATATTGTTTCCAGGTTCGTATCTATTTTCACGCATATCCCAGAACAGATAGGCAGAGGCACAAACAGGGCACCCACGACTAGCCGAAGATACTAAGTCTCTCAATGTGATAGGTGGCAAGCCTATCGCCAACCGGGCGCATATCCAATCCCGAACAATATATTTTTTTTTTTGAAAAATTGAAAATACGCATTTTCTAGTTTTTTTTGGAGTCCGATCCGGGGATGTGATATCTCATGCCCTCAGCATGTGATATCTACTTTAGAGGCCTTTCTGAAACAGTTATTGCCTCACGAGCGCAAAGGCTCGTGGTCGTCAGCTATGACAACATGAGTAATTTACTCAAAAAACTTTACACATAGACCATTAAATATCGACATTTTCTCTATGAATATCTGGTTTTGGTAAACTTGAACTTGGTCCTGGAAATATGTTTCGGCTGAAAACTAGTGTAGCGTTGGTCCAAACTTCTGCAATCTAAATTAGTGAAGACGGAAGTAAACACTGGCGCTATAGTGACTGAAGTGTCTAGTTTGGGACACTTAAGCGCAGTAAACCTGAAGCCCAAAAAACGGACATCTATTTCACGAAGTAAATCATTAACGTACACAAGATATTGCGTATTTTCCATTCATTATTTCCATCGTTATTTCGAAATTCGCAAGAGAGGTCTTCGTCGCCGAGACCGGCGACGACGGTGTAGTGTTATGTTAGAGTGATGTGAGATTGTCGTGTTCCGGTTTGGAGTTGGGAGAATAGCGTTTGCCGCGGTTATTGGGTCTGGGGGATCCGATAACACGTGGCGAGGTCTTCTGTGATCGGGGGGACTTATTATGGTCGAATTTCGACCAATGGGCGACCACTAGTCTACATAAAATTATAGGTACTGTACGTACCTATAACCTCTTCCTGTTTTCCGAAGTTTGTTAAAAATGAAATAGAAATACCTACATTTGTAAGCAAACAAAAAAAAATAACTTCAGACACGCTTCATCCGTAAATTACAAAGATGAAATAATAAAAAACACCCGTAAATAAAAACAAGGAAAATAAATTTTACTATCTGATACTTTAGACAAATATCTTTGAAGTAAAGGTTAAGAGGTAGGCAAAGGGATAACTAGAGTCAGAGCCGTCCTTACCTTAAGATGACGGGATGCGAAAATCAGGCTGCATTTTCCTTTGAACTAAAAATACTTATTTAAACAAGTTTTCATGTTTTTTTATGTTATACATTATACAATTTATTTAGCCTTTAAAATGATAAGTTGCCAGCGTTGGCAATGTTAAAACATTTGTTTTTATCGTACGTTTAAAACACTCTTTTGAAATATGTTTAAAATACACAGAAATAATTAAGCGCAAAAAAAACTGCAAAAACCCACTCTAACTATTTCATTAGGTACCACGTCGTGATTTGATCATTATTTTTTCTAACAACAGTAAATGATTTCGAGATGATTCCATATAAATTTTATCAACATTACATTTACAAAAGTATATTTTTTTATGAATTATTATGGGTTATTTTGATGTATAAACTAAGGTAATATACAAATAAAGATTCTGTCAAAATTTGACGCGTCTACCCGTTACCGTTTTTAATATTTAGCAAAAAATACGAAAAAAAAATAAGTTTAATGTACGAGGTACCCCCCTTAATTTTTTTTTAACTTTTAGTATTTGTTGTTATAGCGGCAACGGGAATACATCATTTGTGAAAATTTTAGCTTTCTAGCTATCACGGTTTATGAGATACAGCCTAGAGACAGACAGACAGACAGACAGACAGGCAGACAGCGGAGTCTTCGTAATAGGGTCCGTTTTTGGCCTTTGGGTACGGAACCCTAAGAAAAGTATACCGTTAAATTGTGATTCTCGTCCTTTAAATGCACACTTACGCTGGAGTTTAAATCTGATATGAACTTAAGTAAAGTTTTGTAATGACAAGCAATATAATTTCCATTTAAAAAATCTGCGACACCGGTTAAGATTTTCTGCTTTTATTTTTTTATTACCTTACGTCACATTTATGTAAGGTACTAGTTTATGTGGCGTATTGTATATAGGCAATTTGTATATATGTACATATTTAAAATGAACTATAGTAAACGAAAAAGGAAAGATTGCGTTTAGTCTAATTGTCAAGAGTATGACTAAACTAAGTCTAATTTTTATTTATGTGATGAGATGATAAACAAACTCACAGCTCTAGTGATGGTGAGAAATAGCCACCGGTCTTCCAGTAGTTATGTTGGTAATGATCCCTATGCTTGCCTCTTACTACTTGCTAGGCAGAGAGGAAGCTATTCAACACGGGGGAGCTGGACCAATACCAGAAAAACTGGGGTGTAAAGGATTCGGTATTTTGGCGTGCGGAGGGCAACGCCTACTCCTCTGTATTATTTCTTTCGTTTTCAAATTACATAACTAATAAATTTAGTTTGTTAGTTAGTTTAAGAACAAGCAGATTATGTAAAGTATAAGTATAAGATGATCTTATAGCGCTCTCTAGGATCCACACTTATGTCACGCATCATTTGCACCCCCGTATACCAGGGCACCCACAACTAGCCGAAAACATTAAATTCTTACAACGTGATAGTTGGTAAACCTTTCTCCACTCTGGCACATATTTCATCCCGGGCAAGGTTGTCTTTATTAGAAAATTGAAAAAACACATTGATTTTTGTTGCCCGACCAGGGTTCGAACCCGGGATCTCAAGAAGTTAAAACCAACACCAGCCCGCTAGACCACGGAGATTTAAATTTATGTTATCTTTGATACTTTGGTAAACAAAAAAATATTAATGTTACCATCCATGAAAAAAAAAACAAAAATATTATCATAAATAGTATGTTTAAAATAAGAACTAGGCAGCTGATAGAATTTGGTTAGTTTAATTAAAAAAATCAAAAATAGAGTATATTAAATCAAAAACATTTGACAACAGTGCAAAGAAGAATCGACTGAACCACTGGCTGAGGAAGCGGAGCCAGAGCGCGGCAATTGGACTGGACGATTCGACTTCCTCTTGTCGCTCCTAGGGTACAGCGTCGGCCTGGGCAACGTCTGGCGCTTTCCATATCTCTGCTATAATAATGGAGGAGGTATGTATATTTGTAAAACAATCCAATGACAAAATAATGCAAACGTTTGTAAACATTTTTGGATGTATGGTTTTGGTTATGTAACCGCTTCTCAACCTAAAACGACTACGACGAAATTTATCACTTCGATCGAGCAAACATTATTTTTTTTATAACATTGGAAGGCAAACAAGCAGAAAGTACAACAAGAAATTCACGCCGCTTAGAGAGTACAAAGGCGGTAATGGTGAGAACCTGATGCCGGGATGTTAGGCCTCGAGCAAAAGTAAATTTACCGGCTACCTGACCCTCCAAACCGGAACACGTCAAGGGCAGGTATTGGAAGTTATGGTGGCTCGAATAGGTAGGGTGGAGGTACCAATCCGGGCAAGTCGCTGCGAAACTCGGTGTTGGTGACGGTGAGCCTATGCTCGACTTTTACGAGCTGCCTGGCAAAAAGGCAGATGGTATATTCTGCAAAGGAGCCCGGACCAACATGGGGTTCGTTAGACGAAGTCGGTTCAATGAAAATAATTGAATTAAAACTAGGTGGATATGACAATTATTCCGGTCTCAAAAAAAACGGATGAAGCCGCGGGCACCAGCAAGCGCAGAGTTGTAAGAGAACTGTACATTTCAGAAAGAAAGCAACTGCCCGTAACTTTACTGGTGCTTGTCAAACAATATATTTTTGTTAAAAAATGTTTTCAGACATATTTTCGATATTTTCTAATAGGTATATAAAATTCTCGTGTCACGGGGTTCGAACTTGAACTCCTCCGAACGGCTTGACCGATTCTCACGAAATTTAGTAAGCATATTGAGTAGGTCTGAGAATCAGCCAACATTTATTTTTCACCTCTCTAAATGTTAAGGGTGGTCCACCCCTAAACTTTTTTTTGTAATTTTCAGACAAATTTTTTTGTTTTTATTTTTTTATGATACAGCATATAAAAATACATACCTACAACCCTAAATTTTCACCCTTTTATCACCAACCCCTATTTTTTAATAGTCATTTTAGTAATTTAATCATTTTTTATCCCGGGTCGATAACTATCAATCGTCATTTAATTTTTTATATGGCAAAACAACGTTTGCCGGATCAGCTAGCTATGATATAAAAATATGCAGCTATATTTATAGATAGATTTCAAGGCACGTGTCCACTGCGTATTGGCTTGGGTAAACCAATAGCTATCTCTCTAACAAGGTCAGATAAAAAACTTTGCAAAGAGCTTAACGGCTCTTGTTATTTTTAGCATCCAACGGGATTCATTTCATTCGGAATAACGGTTTCTATATTATGTAATAGGTGCTTTTTAAATAGAAAATCTTCATAAGTTATCAGGGCGATCAGTTATCGGCCGTGTTGGATAAAATATTTGCTATTTCTTTAAAAAAATATCCTCATTCTTATTGTTAGTTTCTGATTCAGGACTATTTCCAGACCAGATGTATAGAAATCGTTATATGCGTAGGTGCACACGCCTCTGTGTGATTTATCTAATAATAATTGTAGAGACGAAGGCGTTGTCAGTTGAATTTGTTTTTTATGTAAATTACCTCAATATTGGTAAGATACAACAGTGGCCTATAGGCACCATAGATCTGATCCAGACTTTGTCAATATGGCGACCGGAATAAGTGACGTGTAGGATCCCTGCCCTGCATTCCACTAAGACAGCACTCAACTAACAGGATCTTGTTACAAATTGGCTTTTATTTTTCAATTAGATAAATGAATAAGCATCTAGCTTTGTATTAAAACACTTGAAACAGCGATATCTACTGAACTTCTTAAGCGAAGTGCGAACACAAAACATACGCACTAATACATATAAACTACGATAATTATTAATTACTATATACCTAGATACGTCGTACTCCAATTTCATTACTACATCGCGATTTGATAATCCTCTTTTCGAATGCACGTCATATCTTCGAGGTGATGACTTAAAAAATATTTAAGATTCGTGTTATGCTTCTTGAGTTATATCAAATACAAAATTATATTTACTAATCTCTGGTTATGTATACCTAGTACTTAATGCATAAAATTTCATCTTCAACCATCTTATTATCTTGGGACGTATTGTCGATATCTACAACTTAGGAATCATAACCAACTTTTTGAAAAAAGAACGATCAAATTCTGTTTATTATTGTCTGAGTAATCGCGTTACAAACTTAAAACCTACTCTTTCGTGGTCGTGGAGTCGTTTAAAAATTGGCCTACCAAACTAAAATGATTAGCAAAACAAATTTATGTAATTTATAATACAAGGATGAGATGTTTATTTAATTTTAATTAACGCGAGTATGTGAACTGCCACGACAGTGTTACATTTATTAGCATTTGTTTACGACAACCTTCTTTCCGTATGTGTTTATGCGTCTCTATCTTTATGTGTGTGATTTGGCGTCGAAGTATGATAATGATGAGAAATACGAAAGAAGTGGTGGTCATACGTCGCCTACAATCAGTAAAAAGGATATTAGAGCGTTGCCAACGTGAGGTTGCAAGATTTACCAAAGAATAGGCAGTCTATTTTATTGACTTTAACGTAGATCTTCACATTCAAAACTAAAATTGCTGAAATATATATGAATAAATGATTGTTTTCATAGCTCACATTCTGTAGATACTCTTAAAAATTCCAAGTGATATTTCTCCATTGTTCTGATGTCTAAGCATTATGCATTTACATATTTACTTTCTTGAACAAATCTCAAGCAATTTAACTAAATAAGTACTAAGATTGCTTTGCCAGGTCTCCGAACTCAAAAATAAGAAGATTGGTTCACTTCCGCGTTTGATAGCGAATAAATATAAAAGAGCGACTTAACAACTCTGAAGGAACCTTTGTACACGAGCTTTTTTATGCGCTGTCGATATGCGTTGTACGAAATAAGAAACCCAATAAAGGCTTTGTACCTCTGCACACAAACCTCCGGTTAATATAGCGCTACAAAGGCGCAAATGTAGTGGACACGAATACGCCATAAGCGCGCTTTTGTAGCTTTCAGTTAAGATGTTTAGTATCGTATCTTTTTTTTTCGTGTTGGTAACCTCGCAGTAACAAATTCACCGGACTTACATAAGCGAAGTTGAATTGGCATGCACATTTCAAACCCATTTTCCCGCTTACTTGGCAAATTGCAAACGTACCTACGATTTGTATTAGGCTTTAACTGTTTGGTTTGAATTTTTGGAGTTTCCTAAAACTGATATCACCACCTATAAACATCGAAGTTACTAATGGACAACTTGAGACTGGATTATTGTATATATAAGCCTCTTTCATAAGTTTACTTCCCACTCAAACTACTTAAACTGAATACGACAGGCAGCAATAGGTAGGTACGGCGACTGAATCTGCAAAAGCAAGAGTAGCCGGTACAGTTACTTTTGCGCGAGGCCTTACATCCCCGCCTTATTACCTTTGGTATCTTAAGGCGGCATTAATTTCTTACCATCAGGAAATCCGTTTGCTTGTTTGCTTTCCAATATCTTAAAAAAATCTACAATAAAGATACTGACTTATCAAAGGGTTTATTAATCGAGATTGCTTCTGAGATTTGACAAAATGGCTATTGATTTATCATATCACTACAGTATATTTAAGTACTGTGTTATGTTCTGGTTTTGCTGAGTAAGTAGACTTCGCATGTGCTTAATACTCGTACCTTAGCCCCAAGTTACGATTCGTTTAGGGAATAACAAAGGTAGCTATCTCTTGGCAACATTCACCTCTTCCTTCATATTCGTATATAGGTGTTTTCTATTTTCTATTAAAAAACTTGTTTTTCAGAATAAGATTTATATTTAATTACATTTCAGTCTAAAAAAAATCAACGTATAATATATAGTATATTAACGAAAAATTAAATCATAGTGATAGCTTAGCCCTTCTAGTTGAAAACTCAATAAATTATTTTGTTGTTGCTGTTCAGTCATAAAACAATGTAAATTTACTGTAACATATATTTTTCAGGAGCCTTTCTAATTCCATTCACTATCATGTTGATCATCGCGGGACTACCTCTAATGTTTATGGAATTATCATTCGGACAATATGCTGCACTTGGACCTGTTGCTGTTTACAATAAGTTTTGCCCTCTCTTCCGAGGTTTGGGATATGGAATGGTCATAGTTTCCAGTATCGTTATGCTATACTACAACCTGATTATAGCATGGACTATATATTACATGTTTGTTTCCATGTTAAGTATATACGATCATCAGTTACCATGGCAAAATTGCGACGCAGATTGGAGTACAAAATGTAAGTCATTCAAATCATGTCACATATTATGTTTATTGGGCTACTTCATACTCTATCCTACACTAGTATCATCTTATATTTATAATAATAATAGAATTTTATAATAATAATATACATAAATGCTTAATCAACAAACAAATGTAGTTTTTTATTTTTGGATATTGATTAGTTAAAATATATCTTGAACAATCTTTACAGTCCTATCTTTATCGACATAATTGAAGTTTTATGATATGAGAAATTTGTGTAACAATTTTTATAATGCTGTAACTGCATAGACATTTTCGTTCTCTGAATTAATTCCCTCCTTATTGTACATTTTAGATTGTTATTCTTATGAAGAAGCAGATAATTGTGAATCACAGAACGGAACGTATTACTTGAGGCAATGTCTCAATCAAAGTTATGTTGCACTTCATAATATTGCTGCACTGGCCGAGACGGCGATTAGGAAGCCTCCCGCTGAAGAATATTTTACGTAAGTACAACTAAGAAAAAGAAGAAATTTGCCGCCTCTGTGGTCTAGCGGTCCGGTATTGGACTTCTTCAGGTCCCGGTTTTTAATCCCCGGGTCTAGCGACAAAGAGAAAAGATGTTTATTCAATTTTGTAATAAAAACAACGTTGTCCGGGATTGGGTTTGTGCCCGGTTGGCATTGTGGGACTTAGTGTATTTTTTATAATTGAAACAGGCATACGAGTGAGTGGGCTACCTGACGAAAAATAGTTACCACAGCTCAAAGACATCTGCAATAACAAAAGTGAGCGGGAAATTCGATGCCGATCTTTAAAAGATTTATATAACCTCTTTTTAAAAGCTGTAGTTAAATTTTGTTTAAAAACCGTGCTAGGGAGGCTATTCCTGAGTTGGACTGTTCAATAGCTAATTTCTGATTTAGAAAGATAGATCATGATTCCCAGGTGGTCACATATTAATTTTATCATGATCCGACTAGCGGCTTTTGAGTTATACCTACTATAACTCGAGGTCGTGAAAATAGGTGAAAAATTTATCATAATTAAGTGTAACTTAAAAACTGCCTTCAGAAAAATTAAATGTTGATACATTTTATGTGGGACCATTTCCGAACCATTTGCTATCTTTCGAAAAAGTAATTATATAATCTCGATGTGGTACCCAATAAAATACTTGGAGTCGGTTTTTACAATGCACTTAATTATATTATATTTAGGAGCGTTTCTATGTAGCGTATCATAATTGAGACATACTCTTATCTGATACTCATTCATATTTCCTTTCCATTCTTGCTTTTTATTATACAACTACGTAGTGTATTGAGTCTGTTTTATAGAGAATTGAAGCTTTAAGACGGTTGTTCTAAGTAACTACTACAAATTCCAATTTTTTTAAACATGAAATGCATTTAATTGAACAATAAGTTTGACTCTTTGCTCCCCAAGATAAAATGCCATATTTACAGTAGAAATCATTTATTTTTTATATGTCAACCTTTTTATATTTATTCTCGTAAAATCAGGGTATGATGGTACTTATTGTTAGTAGATATAGATTTATGTCGATTAATTTCATTGGTCAGATTCGTAAATAGGTAAAATCTTCAAGTCTTTAGACGTCGAGCTTTTCTTATTACCTCATTAGTGACAATTTTCAGCAAAATTCAATGATGTTGCAAAATACTTATAGGTGTTAAACAGAAAAACTACGAAATTTTAGGATTTCCTTTTCTTAAAAAATAAACTACATTACAGAAACAAAGTGTTGGGTTTGTCGTCTGGAATCGAAGAAACCGGCCAAATTCGTTGGGGAATGGCGATATGTTTGTTTGCCGCATGGATGATTGTCTTCTTGTGTTTGTGCAAAGGTGTTCAATCTTCTGGAAAGGTAAGTGGAAATGTATTAATGTTACATTGATTTAAGTCCAGTACGCAGTCTATGTTTTCGATTGCTGTAAAATATTAATTTAAATTTAACATAGTGTAAAACAAAGTCGATTCCTCTGTCCCTATGTCCCATTGCACGGTTAAGTCTTTAAAACTAAGCAAAGGATTTTAATGCGGTTTATTAATAGGTAAGGTGATTGAAGATGAAGGTTTGTGTGTATATTTTATACCCATGCGAAGTCGGGATGGGCCGCTAGTATTCTATAAAATAATGAATATATGAATAATAATATGTAATGAAATATGACTGGTAAATTTATACTTTTATAATCTTAAATATCAAATGAATTATTTAATGATCCAAATGGTTTTGTTTGTTAGAATATCTTTAGTGCTATAATCTGTACAGGCTTGCATTTAAACAACAAGCCAAAGTTTCAGAGACGGGTCAGAATCAAAAATAATATTGATCTATGAAATAAAAGAAGTAATTCAAATTATTACTTTTATCCGACGCGAAGAAGAATGCAAGAATCATAAACATAATGTTGCCAAAGCATTCAGCTGGATTCTCGGCAACCGCAATTGTATAGGCACTGCACAGCGCATAGTCTGGTAATGTCATAAGTCATTCCTACTTAATAGATATAAAAAATGGCAATAAAATTTAAAATGAACTTACATTTCGACTTCAACCTCAACGTCTTTATTTTAAAATTTAGCCGGTCTTTTATGCAAACACATGCAACCCTGTATATAAACGGTTTTGCAAAAAAGAAGTACTTTTGATTCTTAACTGACATAACATAAAAGACTTTATTACTTAAAAATGTGTCTGTCCTGTTAGAGACGTGTCCTGCCATGTCGTATATATAAATATAATAAATTAAAATTTGAATTTTTAAAATGACAACAGAAAATTGTCGTTAAATCAAAATTGTTTGATTTTTGGTGCCACCGTAGTGGTAGTAGTAGTCGCACTAGAGGAAGCTAGTTTTAAATCATTTAAGCCCGATTATGCAGCTTTAGTAAGTATAAAGAAAAAAATAAATGTTGCTGTACATACTCATCTGCAATAAAAATTTAATTTTTGAGTTTGTAATGAAACATACGTATTTTGCGGTCATTACTTTTTTTCCCAAAAATGGAGGCAATAAGAGCCTCAGGAGCTAATTTGAGCTTTTGCAAGAAAGAAAGAAAGAAAGAAGAAAGAAAATTATTTATTTGCGGAATATGTGGGTAAATGAGATGTTACAAAAATATTTAAGTATATCAACATATTCTACCATATTTTGGTATGCAAATATTTTAAGATTTATAAAAAATATTATTTAATTACACTTGCTTTAACTTTAAGCCAATTATTTATATTTATAACTAGTTTAATTATATATTACCAAAACATTTAAAAACTATAATTAAATTTAACCCTGTCTACCGTAAGCTACTCACTACTTTTGATCGTCCAAAGGACTTGGCAACGACACTAAGAGATTGGTTCGAATATAAGCAAGTATGAATGTTAAACGAATCCTTGAAGAAGTGATAGAAGTTAGCTTGTGGAGGGTAATAAGAAGGTTCTTGGCTGTCAATACACGCAGCTGCCGCTCGGCCAGCTGGTCTAAAATTCTCCGAGACTAAAAGTAAAATTCTGCTTTATGGATCCAAGAGGACTAGAGAAGGGTGTTTGTTCTTCTTAGACATGGCCAGAATATAGTTTGTTGCAAGAATCATGTCGCTAAGTATTGCGAAGACCAGGTTCATGTTTTTCAGAAGTGTGATTTTGAAGCAATCACTTCTTATAATTTTGTTCTATGTAATGTTTTTGTGTTCGGCGATTATGTTTATGGAACATACGAGTTATTATTGATCTAAAATGGCTTATTGAAACCACTACCGCATTTGTACTTACTATGTCAGTACATAACCGGAAGTCCTTATTTCATATGCACAACCTGCATTAAGCATTGTTGAACATACTCGTAATTACATTTTTATGGACGACAATGATCACGTTCACCTTTTAATCGAAAAAGAAGCGTAAATGTGAGATGTCGGTATTTGATGTTCCGATTAGCTAGCCTGAAGTCTGAACCTCAATCCAATAAACAAGATTTATGTTTGGGACATTCTAAAAAGATGTGTAAAATCTGCACAGCAACTCCCACAAAATATGAAGGAGCTGAAAAGTGCCCTGTAGTGGAAAAGTATGCCACAAGATATCATAAAACAACTTCATCGAAAGCAAGCTCATATTACAGCTTGTATTTTTCTAAAAAATACAAGCTGTAATATGAGCAAGAGGAGGTTAAACGCGATATTAAAATTTTAAAAGTTATCTTTATTTATTTTAAAATGCAAAAATATGTTACCGACATTGTTTTTGTTACTTTGTTGAGTAGACTTATTGTAAACATTATTTATGGTTAGGTCTACTGCAGTCTTTTCAAGTGTTCAATCGATAATTTCTAGCAAATATTTACATACTAATACTACACTTACGTTAATTTGCCAAAGATTATAATAAAAATGAACCTTTGTTTCCCTTATTCAATTAATGGACCAATTTCGATATTTATTTTTATGTTGTGTTATTATTATTGACAAAAGAAGGTTCATATGATAGAAAAATATCTTGAAGTTGTGTCCCGTTAAACAGGACAACGTCTATCGGGTTTGTTAGTAAATTAATATGTTTCTAACATATATCTCATACTTATCCAGATTTTGATTTTTTTTGACACTCTTTTGACTCGAATACAGTGTTAACTCGAAAAGCACAATCGAATTGTCTGGGTCCAGATCTAGATGTGCGATATCTATATATAAAAGAAAGTGGTGTTAGTTACACTATTTATAACTCAGGAACGGCTGAACTAATTTGGATGAAAATTGATGGGGAGGTAGCTTCGAATCAGGAGAAGGACATAGGATACTTTTTATCCTGTTCGATTGTGAGAAAACTGGCAAAAACAACTTTTTAATTTTTCGTATAAAAACTGAACGGGTGAAACGAAGTTCGCCGCAGCAGCTAGTCATTTAATAAAATGTAAATGTACCTGTGATGACTGTTATAATATTAAATTGATTAGGTGCAATTTGTTGTCTTTTTTACATTTTGTATAGGAGTGGTAGGCAAACAAGGAGTCAGATTTTAGTTTAATCGTAAATTAAATAAAATTGTAGTTTAATCACGTCTACAAATTAATCCTTTTGATTTTGCAGGTGGTATACTTTACGGCACTATTTCCGTATGTGGTGCTTGTGATCCTCTTTTTTCGTGGAGTGACATTACCTGGAGCTTCTACCGGTATTCTCTTTTATTTGACGCCGGACTTCAGTCAACTAGCAAATGCGCAAGTATGAAAGTTTTTGAGTTTTCCTTAATAATTTTAGTTACTTTGTCCTTAGGGTAAATTGGCAAAGTTAATTTTGTAACTGATCTCAAATTATCCGATTATGTTACCATGTTTTATAATTTTATTTGTCAGATATTAATGGTATTTTTCCTTATTTGTCCCGGGTTAAAAATCCCGAGTCGGGCAACTAAACTTTTTTTTCTATTTTCTTTTGCTCGGATGGATGGTGGTAGGTTTGCCACATAACACATTGTGGGACTTAGTATCTTGGACTAGTGGTAGGTGCCCTAGTAGTACTTCTGCGACTTCTACGGGGATACGGGCGTAAAGATACTTATCTTACTTACCTTATAGAAAGATTTGGTAAAGGTAACATTACAGGGACAAACACTTACACAACAGATATTTGATGTCCTGGTGCCTTTAAATGTCTGCAATTAATAACTTTTTGTTGTTATCACCAATAGAAGGTTGGTCACCTTTAATGGGAAAAAAATATTTGACTAGTTTTGATGGAAGAGATATATTAAATATTCAATAGTTGATATAAATAAATAAATATCCCTGGACAAGTTACCCAAATGTAATCTAACCCCAAAGTAAGCAAATTGCATGCTTGTGTTATGGGTGTTATTCAACGAAATACTTAAATAGACACCAGAATAAATTTCATGAACACTCAGACCCGGAAATGTAGATATCTAAATGTTCATCGCACAAATGTCTGCTATTTTACTTATGTTAGGCGTGTACGCTAGCCACTCGACCAACGAGGCGGCCATATCTTATCTTTCTTAATATATATAAATTGCGGGTCACGTTGTTTGTCCGCGATGGACTCCTAAACTACTTAACCGATTTGAATCAAATTTGCATACCGTGTGCAGTTTGATCCAACTTGAAAGATAGGATAGCTTACATCTCAATTTATAATAAAAAAATTAACATCCGCGCGAAGCCGGAATAGACAGCTAGTATATGTATAAATTGTAAGTGGGTTTCTTTAAAATATTAAGTGTTAACCCGATTAA
>NJDC01002737.1:88875-101098 GCA_002245475.1 Calephelis virginiensis | reverse complement strand
CCGGACCAACACGGGGAAAAATAACAACAATTTTTGATTTTTAATCGTCTAGTTTGGCACAGCAGGTAGTTTTCTAATAACAAATACGTACATCATTGGTTGCTTTGGCTTATCCCTGTTTGGAGTGTAAAATTACCGATAAGTTTAACTAGGCAAGATAAGTAACATTGTCTATGCACTGTTGGTCGGATTTTATCCAAGGACGGAGTGGTGGTGGAAGAGTAATTAGTGACACTTGGCAATCATCATCTGACTTGCTTACAGTACTAGACTAATATATAATTAATACACCAACGAGTAGCCCACTGCGTAGCTTTTTTTCATTGTATCTTCACGCCTATATCCCAGAAGAGGTAGGCAGAGGCACAACCAAGGCAACCACGACTAGCCAAAGACACTGAGTCCCACGATGTGATAAGTGGCAAGCCTATCACCAATCGGACACATATCCAATCCCGGGCAACGTTATTTTTATTAAAAATGCACAATTTCTAATTTTTTTTAATTGCACGATCCCCCGGATCGAGCAATTAAAAATCGATTTTTTGCTTGGATTTATCATGAATATAATTATCATGGCTACAAAAGCCGGATGTCCGTCACATTTAGGGTTAGAAACACGGGTCCGTTTTCCTACTCTTACTTTTACTTCGGGCAGTTGTTTAGTGCGTAATGTAAAATAAACATTGTAACCAATAAATCAATAGCATGATAACTATGTATGTGAGCTATTAATATAGCATTTCTTTGTAACGGACCGTGTGAACAGAAACTACCACATGTCGTTTGCCAGCTCACTTTCCACCCATTCATGGCATTTCCAGCTTTTTCAAACGATTTCTTTCGACTTTTTAAAATCGGTATACGAAGCTCGAGTAAAGTTGTTACTAACTTTCATATTCGATCTTTCTTTCACTTTGCTGTACTTATTTATTGCAATTTTTTTATATCTTGTCATTGCATATATACTTATAAATTGATAACATAAGCAAAATCTGAATTAAACACCATATTTTTGTTAGATACCTATTTTAATAGATTGTATAAATATATTATAGCTTACTTGATAATTAATATTTTCTAAAGAAGTCTCCTCTATGGTGTAGCGGTCCAAGTGTTGGACTTGACTTCATGAGGTCCTGGGTTCGAATCCCGGGTCGGGCAACAAAAAGAAAATATGGTCTTTCCAATCTATATATATAAAGATCAATTGCTGTTCATTAGTCTCGCTAAAACTCGAAAACGGCTGAACCGATTTGGCTAATTTTGGCTTTGAATTATTTGTTCAAGTCCAGGGAAGGTTTAAAAGATAAGAAAAAGGGTAAAAAAAATGCGAGGAAACTAGGAAAAAAAGTTTTCCCGTACAAACTGAACGGGTGGAACGAAGTTCGCCGGGAAAGCTAGTTTTCTAATAAAAAAAAAATGTTGCTCGGGATTGGATATGTGCCCGGTTGGCGATAGGCTCGAAACCTTACAACCTATCACATTATGGGACTTAGTGTCTTCGGCTAGTCATGGGTGCCCTTGTTGTGCCTCTGACTACCCCTTCGGGGATATGGGATGGATAGGATACTTTTTTTTCTATAGAGGTGATGGATGATCTAAAATCTAAATAGACAAAATTCATCCTATCAATACTATTAAAAACAAAATTTTAGATAGATTCATCATTTTTAGTGGCGAGATAAATTGAAAACTGACTAGCAAAAAACTGATTTTTTTTTACTTTTTTGTTTTTTTGAGTTAATTTGCCCCTTACTGGCTGGTTAAGACCGGCTAAGACCTTTTGGCCATGCTGCTACTACTTTTTTGTGTTTCTGTTAATCGACAGTGATAAAATGTTGCCTATATGTGTTAAGATCCGAACAACAGCAAAAATTTTGAGATATATGTTGTAAACTTTGAGTTAAATTTACCCGTGTTTAATTCCAAAATAGCATTTTAAATACGGCAACACAGAAACCACACTTACGTAATATATTTTAGAAACAACGGTCTCAGGTTTGGCATTTCCTATTTTGTTAGTTAATTCATAGAGGAAGTAAACCGCCTAATCAAATAATAATTATTGTATATACATAACGGAAAAATGATTTCATGTAATGAAGGATGTAACTTGATGCAATAGTTTTTCCTGTGACTACATACACTTTCCAATCCAATCAGATTGAAGTTTGTGGAGCACATATTCAAATCGAATTATTTATACCTTGCTTTGAAACAAAACGGCACTAACGTTTAGTTCTTACTCATTTTTCCGACGGGTATTTTTCTAAAGTTAATATAATTGTCATATATATATTAATACGCGATGCCAAAACTTTGACCCCATTTTACGAAAATTGCGCGAACGCAGAAGCATAAAATTTGGCACACTTATAGTTTATATGTAGGAGAAGTGCAAAACGTTAATATTTTTCAATAAAAATACTTATAAAGTATAATAAATCAATAAATAAAACATTACCCACACTGCCATGCATTTGACACACACAAAACATTGATTGACGATAAAAGATCATAGATGGCGCACTATAAAGTTTGGAAACAAAGTAGTTGGTCTTGAGAAATGAAGATGGCGTTCTTATCAACAAGATATTAAAATTTATTATGGTTAACTGGTGACCACTAGTCATCAGAATTGATGACATTAAAATTAAATCTAATTGAAATCATTTAAGAGATATCATCGCCTCTGTGGTCAATGGTGCTCGGGAATAGATAAGCTTATTATCTTCACATTGTGGTGCTATAAGAAGGTACCTTGCACTACTTGTCGTGGGTGCCCTAATACCTGCCTTTTTATGTAAGTGGTCACAATCTGGTACTCGGCTCCCTTGATAGTAAGAAATATCTGTGGCATATAAACAACATAGATGCGTCGTTGTCCTGTAGCCAGGATGTTTAGCCTATTGCACAAGCCTAACGGCTACCCTACCGGACCGGAACTTTACAGTCATAATGGGGACAGGAATAGGTAAAGCGGCGGCAAAAAAGGCAAGTTTCAAGATAGCACTGCCACAAGTGATCTTGTTGGTTATAGCCTATATTTGTAACTGTGTTTCGCCTTTTACGAGCTGCCTGGCAGAGAGAGGCAGGTTATGGACTACAGCTAGATAACCTACCTCTTCAAAAATACGGGTTTAAAGATATGCAATTACTTTTACAATAAATATTATTTATTCAAACCTAAAGCAAATATGTTATATCCTAATGGAACTCTGATAGTTAATACCTAGCATCAAACTAAAAGTATATCAATGTCATGAAAAATGTTTTCCCCGTGTTGGCCTGGGCTCCTTTGCAGAATTATATTTGCTTGCGTTACAAGAATCTTTGTATAGATCTACGTAATAAAAGCTATTTTGAATTTGAATAGACCCTCTGCCTTCCTGCCAGGCAGCTCGTAAAAGGTGAGCATAGGCTTACCGTCACTAGCAACGTGATATCTGACTAGGTGGTAGAGTTTCGCAGCAACTCACCCGGATTGGTACCACCGCCTTACCTATTCCTGCCGCCTTAACGTCATGACGTGTACCGATTTGGAGGGTAAGGTAGCCGGTAAACTTACTTTTGGTCGACGCCTAACATCCCGGCCTCAGGTTGGCAACGTACCACCTTCGGTGTCTCTAGGCGCCGTGAATTTCTCACCATCAGGAAATCCGTCTGCTTTTTTGCCTTTCAATATCATAAAAAAAATGTACACTAATTGCACTTGCGTAACTTCGGGTTATTTTGTTTTTGAATGAGTATATTTTTAAATTAGTGTAATTTGCTAATTATTTCAAAATCAAGTTTGTAATCGTATATTATGTTCGTCATAGGGGTTTTCTTAAAATACAAAAAAACGAATAATTACCAGCGGAAGGGCAGTGAAAGTCAAAAATGCTTCAATACCAATTCCATATAAATTTCCTCGCTATACTTTGCATCGTTTATATGGTATTACTTTGCATAGAGGTCTAAGAGAAAATTAGACATCCGTTGACGAGATGATTAGCCGAAGTAATAAGAGTCCTCATTTAGACCGGGTTTCTTTTTATAGAAAATATTCTATCCACTTTTTATTTAAACTACTGTTACTGTTTGACTACAGGTTAGATAAATGTTTTCTCGGGTAGTGGCTGTATCTGCGTTGGATTTTACTTAAGTTGTTTGAGTCCACTTAAAGTTTATGTTGCAAACGAACGAACTTAGAATAGAATGAACTTGGAATGTATTTTAATAATCTGAATATTTAAAAGAAAATGCGACAAAATCTTCAATTCACAGCTTTTCAATTTCGCACATCTCCGTATAGCCATAAAAACGTAGGTATTTGCGAAGGATTTTTAGAAATTATATTCGTAAAGGGGTATAAAATAGTGGACGAAAATTTGTGGAAAAGTCCGTTAATGTTGAAGTTAGGATCTCAAGCTTTGTGTTAAGGGTGACAATTTAGCAGTTTTACACATTTACAACTTGTTTCATTTGTTTTTATCTCTCGTGATATAACCGAAACCCACGCGTACATAATAGCAGGAAAATGCTAGAAATAACACTAATATATAATAAAACATCCTGAGGATGTGAAGTTTACGTTATAAGAACTCGATTTGAAATTATGATAACAAAGTTCTCGACTGTGAGTTCTCAGAAGGTTATCTCGCAACGTTTAAGGTTTTTTTTTAACTGAGAACACCCGGTAACTAAATGATTACTTAGAGATACCGTATTTCCGTTCAACTCGTTCTATTAGTGTATACTTCGAAGACACAGTGAACGTTTTTTGAAAGTCACACAATAGAAACGTAAGTATTGTATTAATGATAAGTATCGTATTACAGTCCAAAAATATTTATTTTACATTAACGTTTTTGTTAGTGCTCGTGGACCCGTTGATCCCAAATAACTTCATTGAATTTTACGATTTTTTATGCATATTTAGTATGTGTAAGGTGTAGTAATAGGTGTTCAAGTAATATATTTGATATTTTCCGGCGGCGCTTGATAAAACTTCCAAATATATATATTTTTTAATGAAGAAAAACTTGTACTGTTTTACGTATCACTTTTAATTTATGATTTTGTAAATAGCCTACCGGTTTCGCTTATACAGCACCACCAGGGCTAAAACTTAAACTACTAAACAGGTAGGTTATTAACATAATAATAAATTATAAGTGATACGTAATGTAGTACAAGTGTTTCTTTATTTAAGAAATATGTGTTAAAGTAAGTTTTATACCGATATTTTTGGCAGAACAACGTTTGCCGTGTCACCTAGTTTCAATAAATAATTGAATGCTGAAATGCAGTACCTAGCTTGGGTCTATTAGCCGATGCCCCGAGTCCATTTTATGATACTAGGATAAAGGATAATGGGCAAAATCCATACAACTTGGTCCAAGAGCCAATAGCAACTAGCTATGTGTCATTCGACAGTGCTTTTAATATTCAATATTTTTTATTATAGCGGCAAGTAACGAATCACTGTGGGAAAAAAGTAACTATACTTTTTTTTGTAATAATTAACCAACTAAAATACTTAATGATGTTTGTATACAAGCACGACATAGTAGAGCAAGAACTTATTATTGCTATATTATAGTACAAATAAATCAAGAAAGATTAAATTCTATACAACATTATTATTGCACATGTTTGTCTGGGCGACGCACTGTAGGAAGTTGAGCTCATATAGTGTCCATCATTTGGTATTTTGGTTGTGGTAGGTATACTCGATTTAGTTCACCGGCAGCATCATTAATTAATGTAATTATAGACGAAAATCAATAATAAAAAAACATATCTCCGTTGTGCATTATTAGCTTAAGATGTTGATCTAAGATAACATTTTAATTGGAACTTTTTTACACTTATTTTGAGAGTTTACATTTTTGCGATTGTAAATCACCATATCAGAATATAAAAATATTATAAATAAACGATTGCTACTCAATATTGTATTTTTCTATACCGTATTGAAATTAAAGTATGCGCACTTTCAGACCTCTGTAACTTTTTTCACACAGCGCTTCTAGCCTTGCTGCCATACTAACAATGAATGTACATAAAATAACCTTTATGTCGTTAACATATGTTTCATTGCTATTGGTTTTTTGGACCAATTTGACCATCCATCTTTGTTTACATTCTTATGCCTTCCACTAATGGGTAATGTCTATTTCAACAATAATACCAGCACCATGACACTAAGGAAGAGCTTCCAATTCATAAATTTAATAAATGTGTTAAATGGAAATTAAAATATGAAAAGGTTTATTGCTGAATATTTAGCTGATAAGAATGCTTGGGATTAATTGCTCCTCATGGTGATTTCTTAAAAATATAATGTATCATCACTTTAGTTCTTGTATACATATTTTAAAACGAGGAAAAAAAGACTAGCCCGCTGAGTTTCTTGCCGCATCTTCTCGTACCAATCCGGTGGTAGATTTAGTATTTTATAGACGCGTCACAAGTGCCTCTCGTAAATTAACGTGAAATAAAGATAATTTTGAATTTGAATTTTGAATTTAATTTTAGCTGATGTACGCAGGTGACCATACAGTTTAGTAGATATGAACCATTCTTACCAGTCAACGATTCAATCAACGATTTTACCAGTCAACTTGACCAGCTCTGGATCTTTTAAAGCCACATCAGTGGCTTGCGTGTCTACTTTCATGACTTTAAGAACAGTGCTTCCACTACAGTAGAGAATTAAACATCTTCACGCCCATATCCACGAAGGGGTAGGCAGAGGCACAACCAGGGCACCCACGACTAGCCGAAGACACTAATTTCCACAATGTGATAGGTGGCAAGCCTATCGCCAACCGCGCACATATCCAATCCCGAGCAACATTTTTTTTATTAGAAAATTGGAAAAACCTCATTTTTTTCCTGTTGCCCAACCCGGGATTCGAACCCGGTATTTAAAGTAAAACAGTTCAAGTATTTCTTTGTTTAAAAATATGAATATTTGGAAGTTTTACCAAGCGCCGACGATGGAAAATATCAAATTTGTGCTCATTTTTATTTGCCTGCACCTATTTTTAAACCAACTATGATAAAAGGATTAGGTTATAATATGTTCGACTACAGTATTTTTTTATGTACGTTTCAATTTCTCCGTCTTAAACCGATATTTATAAGAGCGTGCTTACGAGATGGTCACATTGCCACCAAGTTTGGATCTGGTGATGGAACCCAGGGAAATCGAAGAAAAAGATAAATTTTTGTGTACGTAGATGATTAACTACTTATTGAAATAAAATTCGGTTTTTTGCAGTTTTAGTGCTATTAAATATTTTAAATATCCTCAATGTTTCGAATGCAGAAATAGAAGACTATACTGGAAAAACTCTGATTACGAGTACTTTTCACGCTCAAAATTCATTTAGGTAAACTTAAACTACCCCATCTTAGCTGTTTGCGTCAAGAAATAATAAAAATAAACAAATTTGTATTTTATATAGATTTGCAGTAGTTTGTAATGATTTTGTAATAAATTGCAACGATGTAGGACATATTAAATTATTTGAGAAATCCCCGGACTTGCGTCAAGGCTATCATCATCAAATTTAGACTAATATTAAAAAGGAAGCGACTAAAAATTTTGTTGCAATGAAAGATAAGTTTGAGACAACCTTGACTTTTTGTGGCGGCTTTCATGACTGTTGGAATTAAGCCTATTAACCACTAATTGTGCCTTAAGCCTATTAATATTTTGAGTAGTAGACTAACAATCACCCAAACAACAAAAGAAAGTCACATTATAGGTAAAGAAACAAATTAAAGTCTAAGGTTGTGATCTATTTTTGTAGGTGAATGACAGGCAGTTATTCAATATAAATTATTTAAATATAATGTTCAAACAATATTAAAGTTCTATTGTTATTTTTTGTTTTGATAATAAAGCCATTTTCTTTTAAAACGACCAACTATTTTATTTCCATACTTTATGAATATATTTTGTGCGCCATCTGTGATCTTTTATCATTACCAATACTTTTTTTTGTGTGTGTCAAATGTCCATACATATCTAGTACGTATACCTGACATTGGCTAAATAAGTCGTGAAAAACGATTGAAAGCCATATTTAAAAAAGAAGAAGAAGTAGTATGTATAATGTTTTATTACACTTTATAAGCATTGCCATATATTAGCGTTCTGCACTTCTCCGACACATAAGCTATTTATTGTGTGCCAAATTTCATACTCCTCCGTCCGCGCAATTTTTGTAAAAAGGGGTCCAAAGTTTTTGTTTCACGTATTAATATTATGATGATTAATACAGGATGCCTAAAGACAATGAAGATAATGAATAGCTGTATATGACAGAGGACGCTGACTGGATGACTGACTGACATATCATCGCAAAACCAAAACAACTGAACATACCTAGAAACTTGAAATATTGCGCAGAAGTTACGTCTTAAACAACTTAGTACTAAGAAAGGTGTGTTATTCATTATTTTCTGGCAATTCCTCTGTGTTGCTCCCTTGCTATCAGAAGAGCTTCATGGTTGTTTGCTTTTTCTTACACATGAAAATAAAACTATTGTCAATTCAAATTACAAAAAACGAGTAACATTGGGACCTCGTTTACCCAAGAACATGAGTTCTAAAATCTTTATATAGGTATGTACTGGTTTATGAATACTGCACTTTAATTCTTCAATAGCCATCTTGAGATGTGAATTTATGATTGCGTAATGATGCGCTGAGCGGTTTCATTTCACGAACGTTTCTCATTGTAATCCATTGTTAAGTGGTGGCCATTTTTATCTATTTTACTACCTGCTGCCGCAGTCTTGCTGTTTCGCCTATTAAAAAATTCATTCAAAAATTTTAATTTAGCTTAAAATATGTTCACGCTAATGTCTTCACGAAAAGACTTAGCGTAGTAAATTAGTACGGCCATTTTGTTTAATCTATCTACAGATAGAGATATATCTATTAGTGTTGTTGCTAAGATATTTTTGTTGATAATTTAAAAAATACACAGGTTGCCTGGTAAATGAATTATAGTAACCCTATCGCTTATCTCAGATATTTTATGGAAATTGGCCGATAATCAGTCAAGTAAATATCAATCCATGACCTATAATTCAATGACGATTGGTCTAATAACAATTAATATGGAAAAGTTTCAGGTTGCTTAGCTTAAAATCCGGGGTCCGATATTTGCCACGAAGGTACCTATTTAAAGCAGGGTTTTCAGAGGCTTCCCGTGGTGAAATTATCAAAAAGTGGCCGAAGTTTAGCTAGCAGCTGGTAGGTCAAAATAGTGAAGTGCCTAGACAGCATTAGTGTTAACCATTCGACTAATGTCATAACATTTTCGTTGTTCCGGTTTAATGACTTCAACTGATTGGTGAAATTTTGAATTCACGTAATCACAAAAACATCTTACATCAATCATTATGTTTAACTGCCAGTTACTATCGCTGGATGTCGTTCCTTCTTATCTTTATCTATACATGTAGCTGTGTATGCGTCTGCGTTCTAGTCAATATTTTTGTTACTTTACTGCAATAGGAAATATCTTGGATAATGACAGCTAATTGTCATCACACAAGTTCGTAAAAAAGGTTTCACAGTCTGTAGTCTTATTGGAAATGACACAAACATTCACCTATAAGGTTTATGAATTTCTAATGGAACATAAAAACAATTTACAAAATTTCATACAAAATAAGGAGCTATCTAATATACAGAGTAACTTAAAAAGTCAGAAAAACATTAGGAATAATTTACATAAAAAAGCCAATAAGAAATTTGCACTGTGAAACATAAATCTTAAGTCATTGAACTGTATCTTTAAATGTTATTTATTATGATTTCCATTTTGCAGTTATATTAAAAAACATTAAAAAATATTACAATTTGGTTAAAATAAAATATGGCAAAGATGGAAATTTAACCAATAAACATTATTGAAAAATGATACCGTGAAAAAGGTTTTACTATTAAAGTAATCATTTAGAACAGTAGTTTAATGTTTTCGAAATGTTAATTGCTTCGTAAATAGCATAAGAGGCTTAACACCCCAACCCCAGAATGGGAAAACTATATCTATCACTAGAAAATCCCTTTCCGGTTCCATAATTAGAAAAAAATATATTTGTATAACGTATTATTAAAGTTATTGTACTGTCCAGTTAAGACTAAAGGGTGTTAGTGTAGTAAAGTAACTATGAATAGCATCAGCGTAGTTCGTCTCAGCTCGAGAGGTCGGATGCGGTTAATTGGCGACCACTCGTAGGGGCCGGTTTGGCCACTTGGTATTTTACGGCATTTCTGCCTTCTCAGTCTTTCTTTTCATCTTGTTCATCTTAAGACAAACTGGAATCTATACATGCATGCGAAATAGTAAGTAACGGGGTCAAATGCACATTCGTTTACCTTTTTCATATAAAAATTAGATTTTTAGATACTTACTTGTATTTGTCAGCAAATTTTTGTAGGTAATGAGTTAAAGTTAACATTTTAATAGGTTGGCAAAATCCAAATGTCAGTAGAGATGTCATTGCATAAACGGGCTAATGTCTAGAAATTTAAGCCGATGTTTAAACATTTGGCGGTAATTAGAGAAAATGTAGTGGTAGTTTTAATGACTTTTGTGTAAGTATAAGTCAGATATAAATAAGTATAATATAAAGTGTCTCACTCACTCACAATGTTAGTTACTTCGGAACGGCTTTACTGATTTTCACCAAATTTTGTTAGCATATTCAGTAGGTCTGAGAATCAGCTACTATCTATTTTTCATACCCCTAAGTAATAAGGGTGACTCATCCCCTTTTTTACAAAAACACATTAAAAATAGCAGAACAGCGACCGAAAAGTCAAAAGAAGAACGTCGGCCGGGTCATCTAGTATTGTGTAGAAATCTGCCAATTTTGGTAGTATTTTTTGTTAAAGTGCAACAAGTTTTATTCAGTTATTTATTCATTTAATATATATAAATCTCGTGTCACAATGTTTCTCCTCAATGGACTCCTAAACCACTTAACCGATTTTAATCAAATTTACACACCGTGTGCAGTTTGGTCTAACTTGAAAGATAGGATAGCTTACATCTAAATTTTTCGCGAGCGAAGCCGCGGGTAACAGCTAGTAGACTTATATATCTTATCTTAATATATATAAATCTCGTGTCACAATGTTTGTCCTCAATGGACTCCTAAACCACTTAACCGATTTTAATCAAATTTACACACCGTGTGCAGTTTGGTCTAACTTGAAAGATAGGATAGCTTACATCTAAATTTTTCGCGAGCGAAGCCCCGGGTAACAGCTAGTAAAGAAATAAGTTTGATGTGTATTTTCCCGTTGCCGCCAAATCGTGCTCGACGAGATTGGGGAAGGTTACCTCCACTTTACCAATGACAGCAACGTGACTTCCTACGATGACTTATAAATGTTTTAAAGTAAATTAAAAATATGAGAACGACCAACAAGAAAAAGAAATGCTTATAACGAAGCGACAGCATTGCCAAAGGCCTGTCCCCTAAAGACAAACAGAAAAAATGTAAAATGATTTCCAAAGTATGGTTACAGGCTGTTTATTATCATGTGATAATGTTCAACTCAGTTCAGTAGGTTCTTCAGTAGGTAACTGTAACTTACGTTGCAGGTCGAATTGAAAATTATTTGCATATTAATACATATATCACATTTTCAGTGAATTAATAGCAAGCAATTTCCAAACAGGCAAGCCTTGTTTCTCCAACGTTTTCTAAAAAGCGTAGATTATGTACACAGTCCAATAAAATATTTGCTATTATCAACTCTGGGATCGACGAATAACTCACCCATTGAGATTTTATTTTTATTGCAATTAAAATAATTATTGTATTAGTAATGGTTATTTAGTTTTAACTTATAATAATTAATGAAATTGAGTATGATAGGCAAAACTCTTTCGATATCCCATCCGCGTCGGATTCGTAAGAAACTACTCCTTAGTGGAGTATTATTATAATTGATTATTATCAGTAAGCAGTTTTGCTAATGTACATTTTGTTTAAATAACGTTAACTGTCTGACGGCTAATATCCAGATAAAATATGATAAGTCATTCCGTGAATTGCATAAACTAAATAAATACAAAATATTCATATCTATCTTTAGTTAAATATGTTTTTTTCTTGAAGTGTGTATTATTTGATTTTCTATATACATGTATTCTTCTTACCCCGCAAGGAAGTTAGCATAAAGATATGTTTA
>NJDC01002737.1:73896-88812 GCA_002245475.1 Calephelis virginiensis | reverse complement strand
ATTTTTGTGGAAGCTTTCAATAAACGTCTTCTACGTTACAAACGGCATTTTATTACCCATAGCTCGTAACAATATCTATCTTTAGTTAAATATGATTTTTTTTGAAGTGTGTATTATTTGATTTTCTATATACATGTATTCTTCTTACCCCGCAAGGAAGTTAGCATAAAGATATGTTTATAAGATAAGACTTACACTTTTAAAAGTTTTTGCACATTCCGAGTTTCAAGTTATGAAAGTAAGTTGGACCATTTACATTGATAGTTTATTTAGATACCTACGTAATTTATAAACTACGAAACGTATAACCTGAAAATATTTTACGGGGCAATCTGTATAATACCAAAGAAATAAAACAATTAGTATTACATTTTGTATTTTTTCTTAACCCCACGAGAACTCTTAAAGTAAATGGAACTTCGGAACATAAAGAACTAAACAGCTAAATTTTATTACGATTGGTTTAGCAGATTCGGCTTGAATCGCGGTTGGGATAGACAATAATTCAAAATATGTATGTGTATTGTTTTTAAATTCCTTCAATGTACAGAATTCACTCAGCTACAGTATTGTTAAAAGTACCTATACTCGTACATAGATTTCTTTTATAAAATATTTTAAGCTTACATGCTAAAAATAATTTTACTTACAATATAATGATTAAAAGTACTCAACTCTTGAGTAACTTGGATATATTCTCTTATTTTGGCAATTGCAATTTCTTTTCATTATAATTACAGGAGCAAACGAAAGTAATGAGTACAGGTTTTGGTAGGTACACAGCATAAATTATTACCTATAGCATTTCAGCAATTATAACATTAAAGGCAGTAACGGTACAGTGAAAGGAATTGTAATTTTAGCCAAAGTCGGGGCACTCGTCGGGCTTCCTTAAACCGGAAATTTGAATCCCTCCAAAAGTGAACACAACCCTAAAAGTTTTGATATTGTATCCTAGCATTATTGATCGCGTATTGTTTTGGTCTGGCATCCGTAACAATGAAGTTGGTGTTGGGAACCTTGATAATAAACGGTAAATAAGTTAATTTGCACATAACTCTCACCTAAGTTGGTCAATTAAGTTTAGTAGGTACTGATTAGGTTAGGTAGGTAAAAGATTTTTTCAATTAGGCCTTGCAGTTTCGAAGCACATGAAATACTAACAAACAATCAAATCTTTTTTAAAATATCAGTGTATATGTAGATAGTAAAATTAATAGATAAACAAACAGGAGTGCTCTGTTTGATTAAAACCTTAAATGTACCCATTAAAAAGTGACAGATCACATTTGAGAAAAGAATCCCCTCCCTCCTCATGATCACACATTTTATTGATATAGACCACTTCTTAAATTATATTAAAACTATGCTTATTCAAGCTACAAATATTTTCAAAAGTCTATAGAACTTTTAAGGTAAAGCTGACTGGTTAAACTTCACCAACAGTAATATTAATATTGTACCGAGTAAGGCCATTGCTCTTTTCTAAACTAAAAGAAAAAACAAGCACCAGTTGTCAGCCGGGGCAAGGGGGGCTCACGGTTGAGCGAGCTCGCCACCTGTGCATGTTACACATAATCTGTTTGTTGCTGACTTTCAACAATATATGCAAACACATCATTCATTAATTTTTAAATTACCTAGTTAATATTTAGCACATTTTAAAATAAAATGTTCTTGATACGTGCATTATTACTTCAATGAATCTTACGCCTTCGATCCTGAAAACCTTTATGAATCTGATATTACATTTAAGTTGTGTAAAAAAGTATCTTCACGTCCATATCCCCGAAGGGATAGGCAGAGGCATAACAAAAGCACCCACGACTAGTCGAAGACAGTAAGTCCCACAATGTGATAGGTATCAAGGCCACCGCCAACCTGGGCATCATATCCAATCCCGGGCAACGATATTTTTATTAAAAATTGAAAATACACATTTTCTACCTTTTATTTTGCCCGACCCGGTTAGTTCACTTTTGAGAATATAGAAATACTTAATAATATTGAACTAGCAATTTACTATTGAACAGTTATCAAACACAAAAATTAACAAAAAGAAGGGAAAAAAATGTTTCGGAAGCGTCTTATGTAGCTGATTATTTTGCATTTTCAACAAACTGGTGTATGTCTATTAATATAGCCTATTGTTTAAATTTTCGAATACGTACATAATTTTGCTAAGTAGGTACTTGTTTACAAAATGTTTGTTTCTCTATATGTTTTTCTAAATTCCATACATAAATTTAGGTTTTTACTAGTCGTTTCTGTTTTAATAATACGTCATACTTATTTTTTGCTTTTGAACTTATGAGTAGCGAAATGTTATAGAAAGTATGGTTGCTATGAAGTATACTCAAGAGAAAAAACGTAGCTTTGGTTTGGATTAACAAAGATACTCGAAAATAATATTTTGGATGGTATTTTATTAACCAACTTCAAAAAAGTGAAGGCTAACAATTCGAGTGATGTTTGTTACGCGATTATTCGACCAATAAAGAATAGATTTTCATTATTCTTTTTTGGAAAGAAAAGACAGTTTTCGTAGTAGTCTTATATAAGTTTGATCACGATCTGACCAGTCGTATTTCATTTACAACACTAGTGGTTACTGAGTTATACCTGCACAATGATGAGTCGTCTCACAATAACGTCGAAAAACATGAAAATTAGAACTAGCTGTTGCCCGCGTGGTCCCACAGGAACATTATTTCGGGAAGAAAAACTATCCTTTGTGCTAATCCTAGTTTGTTTGTTTGTTTAGCAGTTTTTGCGTGCAGGAGTAACAACCAAACATAAAAACTTTCACATTTATGATGTTAAAATGATTAATAGGATAGGATAGAATCAATAGAATAACTACTTGCCAGATGTTGATAAAATAGATGTATATGTGACCACCTCGGAAACATTACCTTTCGAAAAAATAGTAATGAAATCGAGAAGTGGTAAAAGAATTGGAGTCGGTTTTTTGAAATTTTACTGCTTTGAAATTGTTTTAGAATAATTTTATAGTTTAATTATGTTATATTTTTTTCACCATTTCAATTATCTATGGTTACGTTATCATTATTTAACGACTAAGCGTCTATCCCGGTTATTGTAACCCAGGATCCACTTTGAAAGAAATTCCCATAACCTGATTTTGTTTCTGACTCCGTGTGATCACGGGTTTGTAATATATTATATTTATATTCTTTATGATAATTTCTAGTACAGCCACCAAAGTTTCAAATATCATGCTCTATTACACTTGGCTAGACATTCGTATGTAGAATAAGTGAATGCGATTACACAAATTTGCATAGTTAGTTAAAACACTGCAACGTTATCGAAAAATGTTTATAAACGTAATATCTGACGTGATAGACGTCGTTCGTATTTTCAACGTTCGAGATTTCTAGCGTGGATACTAGTCATTTTCGGTGGAAGTAGCAGGTTATTTCGGACTCTCAATCTCCGACATGCAACCCCACTGCAAAACAGTGTCAAAACAGTGTCTGCAGATTATCTGAAGTGGTGAGACCCTGTGCACACCGCTTTGGGGGCTTGACAGCAACAGGTTTCTCCGTAACTGGTGCGTCCCCACGACAGAGTGATCAAGATGGCAAAGCCCACCCTCTCTTTTGCAGGCCTCTCAGCTGCCGACCCAGTAGGTCCAAACGCCGGGGAGCCGCCCGTTTTTGCCTGCTTAATAAGTCCCCTCTCGGAAGAAAAGAACAAAGGTATCGAGAAGCAGCCGTTCTGGTTCAATTGACTTCTCCAAGGGAACCTGAACTTCCTGAGTATTAAGCCCGCCTCGAAAAGGCTTGGCTCCTTCGAAGGGAGGATAGACGTTATCTTGTCACAACTTTGAACATTATATTTGAAAGTCAGTCTACTGGCAGTCATTTAAAATTTACATTTTCTAAAATTAAGTTTTTCTAAACATAATTAAAACTAAAATAATAATTAAATATTTTCAAAAATTACATTTTATACAGTTAAGTTTTCTAAAATTTTCTTATGTTTCGCTACATTTACATTTTTTCTTTTATACAAACCTTCTCCTGACAATAATTAACAAAACAAAAAAAGAATTAGCGATTTTTTTAGATCTGTTCACACATAACCAATATAATTATGACCAATGAAAATAAAGATTCATTTTTATATACTCGACTAGCTGAGCCGACAAACGGTGTACTGTCCTAAGGATGTTGTTTTTTATTCATATTAATTTTCTCATTATAAATAATTAACACAACAAAAAAGAAGCTACTTCTTATTTTTTGTAATCGATTCACGCGTTGACGAGGGAAAACAGAGATTAATTTTTATTTACCTATCTTATACCTTTAAATGAGCAATACTTGTATATATAAATATAATTTAATCTCGGAATCGGCTCCAACGATTTTCATGAAATTTAGTACATAGGGGGTTTCAGGGGCGATAAATCGATCTAGCTAAGAATCTTTAAAAAAAATACCGAGCAAAACTCGGCCATCCAGATATTTATTACGTATAATTTAATCTGTATTTTCTTTACCAGCCCTAAGGCAAGGCTCAAAGACAGTTAGTCAAACAGACGTCTATTTTTGTGGCGTGGTGAATAGTTTTTTATATTTATCTATAATATCAGAAATGGAATCTTATGTCATCAGGTTATCTAATCGGTTACATAATTAGCAGTTTATTGACAATAATTCTTTTATGGTGACCCGCGGTTATATATTATCATATTTCCAATATGTTTGATGTGCTTATTAAAAACTTTCTATCGTTATGTATAATTCTCCCATAAAATGCCTTTATTTACTTCCTCAATCAAATATTTCACGCAAAAAAGGGCAATGATTCATTTGCATCGGCATTAGGTATAAAAGTACATACCTTAGTTTCACCTAGACAACGGCAAAATAAATCTGAAAGCTTTAATTTTTTAAAATATAATTCTATGGTATATTATTTGTATGAAAATAAATAAATAAAGCGACGAAATGTAGGTACGAGTATTACTTACGAACGATTGGAGCTGGACCGAATTAACTAATTTCAGTTTTAAATTAAGTATTCGGAAGTCCAGGGAAGGTTTAAAGGATAAGAAAATGGGAAAAAGATTTAGAAGTTAGAGGAGAGAACAATTTTTTTGTCTTTCACTTAACACTTAATTTTGGGAAAACAATTTTGGGGAAACAGCCATTTCATTTCCAAACTATTAGGACTATGTTGGTTGGTTGATGTAATCTATAAATCGCTTTACGGTTTTTATACAAAAAATGTAATAAGGGGGACTCTTTATTCATGAAACAAAAACATTTATTTTATTATCATACATATAAATAAATATTTTGACAGGTCTTTAAAAAGGACATATCAAAGTAAATCATTAAAAGACACTTCTTGTTTCCAGCAAATATGTCTCGTCTCTATTACTCCTCTTTCTTCTAACTATTAAAATGAGACAGCGAATTTTACGTAGACATAACTTACGTAGAACATTTAATATGTACCTATTCGGAACGTGTAGGACAGCAGCGCTACCTTGTAAACGCAACTTAAGGGGAGTATGTCAAATAGTAGATAACATATTATAATAGAAAGACTATAAATATTGTTTTTAGAGATATTTGTTAAAAACAATTAAAGGGTAAATGAAAGTGTAAAACCTGAAACAAGCATCTGAATTAAATAAATTCTGAAAATGTTTGTCCAGTCTTAATTTTCAACAAAAATATAGAGACCAGTCGTTTATTGTTGTTCTTGTTAGTAAAGATTCGAATTTACTAAATAATTAGAAGTTCGTATTCGTCTATTGTTGATGATAAATCAGCAAATTCTCGGGTTTTTTGTTTCAGCAGGCAGTTGGGCTTTCACTAAGCCAAATAACTTAAAAGTAGTCTTGAAACGTAGTCAGTGCAACAGCTTTCATATTTTTTCTGGGATTATTTGTAACAATTATTCAAGTTGTTTTAATACCTATATATTTTAATTCCAGTATCGCAGTGATCAGCGCAATAAAGCTATTACAAGTAAAGATCTTTCTTCTTCAGACTTAACATTCTTGAAATTAACCGGATGAAGTTGAGTTTGATTTCCTACTTACATTGTTATTTCATTGGTTGTTTTATATTTGATGTAGCTTTTGTGGTTCTTCGTTTAATCAGGCGTTTATATCTTGCATGTATATGTGACTCGATACCCTTCCGCTTTAGATATAGTTTAGGGTAGTATGTATCATGGGGACATAACTTGGACTAGCTTGTGCGTCTGATATTTTGCCTTCTATGAAATATCACATATTTTGTGTCAGATTTTGGATACCATGGCGACTCGTCATCAACAATAAACAATGATACCATAAATAGTAAACATCCTATAATATTTTTATTAACATTGTAATTTAAGGTTGTGTCCAACATCACTTACTTTTACCTTTTAACAACAACCATCCGTTTGATTTTTTGATCTATTGTTCAGGTTGCTTTAGGAAAAACGTAAATTTACACTGACTGTCTGCACTATAATTTCAGACTGATCTTAATCATATATACGTCAACAATAGTGATCCATTTTCAAAACAAAGGTTGATTATCAAATTTCACTAACCTCTTTTATTACACATTTCTGCCGCAGCGTGCGCTGCGATTGCTTACTCTATCCCACAGAACAATATTACTCACAGAGAAGAACTATATCTACATACACAATAAATGCAACCATAGCCTTACACAGCTACGAGACAGTGGCGCCCCGTAGGTATATCAAACGAAAACTACTAGGAACGGGTTTTTTTTTTATATTTAATATTTAATTACTTTTTAATTTGTTGATAACAAATTGCCACTAAAATTTAAAAAACTCAAAATCGCTTATTCAACTTACAAAAAACACTTATAAACGCAAAGGGTACAATAACATTACAATAATTAGAAATTTTAGGGGCAACTCAATTTCTTATCAAATAAGGCAATTATATCATGCATAGAAAATAACAAGTAAAACAGAAATTGTTTTTTCACATTTTAATTCTTATTTTTTTACATTTCATCACTAGTTGTTTTTGATGCAAATGCAAGAAAACAGTAAGAATAGGTTAAGAAAACTGTTATAAATCACATTCATGTCTTCATTTGGCATTTTTTATAATCGTTTACGGACATTTTAAACAAAATTCACCAATTTCACTATTTTCTAAAAATCACTAGCAAGTTAACCTAAAAAGTTTCCAGGCGTAACTTTAATACGTCGAACGTCCTTTTTTAAAAATATAAACACTTGAGACCAGTAAAAACACAGTAATCTTTAAATTGGAATGATGCGACGAAATCACAACTCACTTAACACAAAATATCGTCACGAATCAATTAATGTACTCGTATTTATAATAATGGCGGCTTCGGATTTCTAAACTACTCGCAGGCCAGTGTGACCGGTTATTTCAAATAAATAATATGAAAAATCAGCAATTCCCTAATTAATTGATTAATGAGCTATTTATTAAAATATAACGTATATATTATAAATAACAATATTTTAATAACACTTTTATGTATATTATTTTTTTGGTAGTGCAGCCTATATCAGCACACCCACATGCAAACATTTTGTATGTGTTAAGTGCGAAAATACGTCTATACGAGAAACAAGAGCCTGCTCTATCCTTTCCATACACTTTGCTCGTACTAAATATTATACTCTCTTTATTTTATGTTTGTATTTGTCACATCTAAATTATGATAAGTATATTCATTTTATTCTAATTTTGACTGGTGGAGTATAATATTAAAATTACAAAGCATAAATCAATTACATTACATAATATTATGACATAAAATATGACCATAACCATTTTGTTTACGTAAAGGACGGGACCGTTTTAAGATAAAATAATTCTTTAAAATTATTCGTTGAATCAAAATAAACCTTTTACTTTGGAGACAATTTTTAATAACGATTGAATAATTAAATTACTGATCATTACGCAATTAAAAATGAAAGTAGTTAAGGTCGAGTTATTCGTTAATTAGTGTCTACAATCAATACTTGATTTTATATGTATCGGTATCTACCCACCTTAAATAAGTTAGGTTGAAGAATTGATTATTATTCGTTAATATTATATTTATTAACAAAGATCTAACAAAGTTAATAGGACACCTCAGATAATATTTAGACCGGAAGATTATGTTAATCTATTGTTTACATAAAAAACAATGCCATAAATTAGATATGACTTCCTATAATGAAGATACATACATACATTTACATAATTTCTTTGTAATAAAACAAACACGTTGATACATAAAACACAAATTAAATAATTGTAACCTTTAAGTCTATTAAGAAGATAAAAACTGAAGTTAAGTTAGTCGAATGAATAACGAAGTAGGTAAGTTTAACTGACATTTCTAAACTGATTTTAAAAATTCTTTTTATATTTAAAAGGGCGTACTACACTGCCGTTAAGTATGGATCTGATGATGGGATAAAGGGTCATCGAGTACTATTGTTTGAATATTTTCATATTTTGTGTAATTAGATGATATACTTAAAGAGAAGATATATAATTAGGCCTGAAGATATAGACAAATATCCAGTAATATGTAAAATAACAACAATTATTTAAAGTACCTACATACAATTTATAATCATTATATAGCGTTATTGTTTGGAAGTCGAAAGTCTCAAATGCAAAGAAGTGGAGGTGTAAGTATAGTTTCAAAACAAGTGAAGTATTACATATATACAAATGTATCATATATTGTAATCAAAATTAGTTATTTTTGGCAAACATAATTTAGGTACCGAAAAAAGTAGATACGTTGGGTAATTGTTTTTTTTAATAATTTTTTATATTAAGAGTAAATATTTGTTATTGAATTATACTTACCTAATTGTATAAAAAACAATTAATCATCATTTTATTTTATTCAAAGTTTATTATTTTCAAATTTAGTATTTTTGAAAAATTAACATTATATAAACATTTAGTAGTAGTCGTCGCTTGTGTACAGGTTTATTTCTTTTCACTCAAAAGTGGCTGAATATTTATTTATTATTTCGGAAGGTTTCATGCCAACAGCGGATTCAAAATTATAAATCATGATTTTACAAAATACTGTTAATACACTATATTGCACATCTTACTTACATAGACTGAATCATTAAATTTTCCATTTTTGGTTTAACAATAGTTGGGTAAAATATAGCCGAGTGATTGACAAATCTAAATAAAGGCAGTGTTGACGGTATGCAAGGTCATTGTACCGCTCTTCAAAGGAGTTGCACGCCTATTCTCGGCCCCCGCCGATTACATGTGCACTTTCCGTACACGGTCTGTAAGTTGCAATCTATTTCAATAATTAAACAAGGATTTGAGACGTACCTGGCATAACCTACCGGTGGCGAATACAATTTATTCCACACTTAATATTTGTTACAATGATATTACTAGTAAAATGCATAATACCTGCAATAAAATAATGTTTTAAAAGTTATCGCAGCTTTGTCAATTCATTTATCTTCACAACAAAGGAAATTGTCATATTTTATCATCTTTCTATCGTTTATTATTTATGTATATATTGATTGAGACTTGGTAAAATATACAAAACATTAAAATTTATCAAATAATATAAATTTTAACATTACAAATCAATTAATGTTAAGTTTCCATCAAGTGACTCTTTTGCCCATTCCCCCGTATGTTCTATAAATCTGTATTATATAATACGCCATGGGATTATACTGTTCTATAAATTATATGTAATACATATGTGTTGTATATTTATTGAAAGTTATAAAATAACAAGATTCAATGGAGTATAGAAATTTAAGCGCGTTGATGTCGTTTCTATTAACAAGTGTAAATTTTACAATATAATTAATTACGAAATATTAACTTATTTCGTATTTTTTGTTTGTAATTTCAAAATTACAAGCCAAATCCCATTGCTATTGATAAAAAGATAATGTTCAATAGATACTTAGAAGTATACCCATTGTTGCTTTTCGTCCATTTTATCTCGCTGTTTAAGTTCTTATCACAAATTTGTTTTTCGTTTATCTTTTGTTTTTGTGTTACATATGTATATGTACTTAAGTACTTCCTTCGAAATGTAAAATCTACCCACCTGCTATATACAACGGCTTGCTTAAACAAAGCTTAAGCTATTTAATTCTAAGTAGCTTAGGATATTGATCCTCTGTGGCAAAAACATTTGACCTTTAAAGGTTTTGTTGTTACTGTTATAATGTCAAGGAAATCAGTTCATTTGTTTGAATTCTTATTACAGGAATTTAATCCACTTAGAAAACTTTTGGTCTTACTCCTAAATAGCATTCCTTCTTTTCTCCTTTTGTTAAAAGCTAGAAGAAAATTTAGCTTTTTAGAATTTCTTACTTTGAATCACTGGCTGCTTGCTTCTTTGTAAGAAAGTTCTGTTAATTTCTTTTTCTCACTACTTATTCTGTTTTTTTTTAAATTAAATTTTGTTTAAGTTGTAGATAGGAATAACGTTAGTTTAAACAAAAACTTTTTAAGTTCATACCTTAAAAGTTATACTTTATGATTTGTAAAAACATGTATGCTCAGTGTTCGCCATTTCGGTCAATTCGTTTTTTTATGTGATAAAATAACGAACAAGGACACGGTTCTCTTGATTTTAAGAGGTAACTGTGGCCTACAGAGGTACACCTTTTGTGCAATTCTATTAGCTTCCCTACTCTCCGTACTAAAAAAATGACACTATCATTGTGGAGGCAGGAATAGGTAAGGTAGTGAATTCCTACCCGGACTATTATGAACGGATTCTACTTTACCACCAGGTATGTTAATGGTAATGACCCATGTAATCTTTGCTCACCTCTTACTAGCTGCCTGCCTGAAAAGCAGCTTGCCACAAAGGAAACCCGGGCCAATATAAAGTGCTTTTAAAAGAGGGTTTAAAGTCTACGTACGTTTAATCGTCAACAAGGATTTAAAATAAAGGACATTTAAAAGGACTACTGATGCAATTTGTTAGAATCATATTCTAGAACAGCAAATAAAGCGGAGGTTTGCATAATATTTTTTTCCCCATTATCCGGCGTCGGACTTGACTTCTTGAGGACTCGGGTTCGATTCCCGGGTCAAGCAACAAAAAGAAAATTTGGCTTTTCTAAGTTTCTAATAAAAAAAACTTGGATAGGCTTGCCACCTATCACATTTGTGGGACTTAGTGTCTTCGGCTATTCGTGGATGCCCTGGTTATGTCTGTGCCGACCCCTTCGGGGATATGGGCGTAAAGATACTTACTTTAATTATTATTGAAGCTATGATAGCATTTCGCAAATGGATACCCATTATGCCCTTATACATATAAGACCCATGTTCAATTACTAAAACACTGTTCTATGTCAATAAACTTATGAATTCGATACACTCATCTTTACTATACTAGCTGCCTGTTCCGGCTTCGCTCGGATGGTAAATTTTTTGATCATAAATTGAGATGTAAGCTATCCTATCTTTCAGTTGGATCAAACTGCACACGGTATGCAAATTTGATTGAAATCGGTTAAGTAGTTTAGGAATTCATGGCGGACAAACAACGTGACACGTAATTTATATATATTAAGATGTTGCCAACTTTTCATTACAACTGTTGCGGTCTATTGGTGACGTGCATTTCTTACAATTGATATATCTGTGTGTTTTTGTGTTTCGATCTAATATATGAAAAGAAAAACAGTAAAGCAAATTTTATGGTGACTTGATTGAATGCTTAACATAGACGTATAGTAACGATCATCTGGTTCTCTGGTTCGATGCACGAATGCTCGCATTTATGGGTCCATGTCTGGAACCTGGGTGTTTGATGTTTGTTAAATTTGTTTGATATTAAGTATTATAAAGTAGATTAAGCAAATATGAAGTATCTTATATATAAAATTATCGTGTCACAATGTTAGTTACTGTACTCCTCCGAAACGGCTTGACCGTTTCTCATGAAATTTTGTAAGCATATTGAGTAGGTCTAAGAATCGGCTAACATCTATTTTCATAACCCCAACTGATGAGAGTCAAAAAAGCCAAAAATAGCAGAACAACGTCTGCCGGGTCAGCTAGTATTAACATATATTAGTAAAGACCCATTACAACGTACGGTATGTAATGTCCCACACATTAGGATGTATGCGGGATAATGTTATTAGTAATGCGAATACTCGATGTTCCTATATTTAAAAAAAGGAAAGGATATTTATTGAGTCAGGCGTCACTTTGCGGTAATCCATTATAACAGATGTAAAATAAAGGCTTATTTTCCATATGTCAAAAGGAAAGAAACTGACGAAATCCTTTTACTTACTTACTTTTGCTCGAGGCTTAACATCTCGGCCTCAGGTTGGAAACGCACCATTACCACCTTTGGTATATCTAGGCGGAATGAATTTCATACCATCAGGAAATCCGTCTGCTTGTTTGCCTTCCATTATCATAAAAAAAATCCCTAAAACTTCATTACTAAAAATGCCATTGTAATAGATTAAGTCCATTTAAAGAATAACTAAAACAATTATACAGATAATATTAAATACTGTGTTTTATTTCAAGTACTTAATGAAATGAAAAATGATATCTCATTATCGTTATAAACACACATAATGGCAATTTTATCTGTTTGTATAACGTAGTAATAGATATAAAATTAAAAGCTCTCTAGTTGTACCTAAATAAGAGTTAATTTCCAGGAAAGCCGTCATGTACTCCACGTCCACGACGTCAACGACGACGTCGGAGTCACGTGCCATGCTGACTCTGACGGCACCAGAGAGGCGCGTTCGCGTCGTCAGGCTGCTGCGCCCAAGACGAGCATCTCCCGCCTTTGGGTTCTCCTTACGAGGCGGAAAAGAATACTCAACGGGCTTCTTCATATCCAAAGTTGACTTGAATTCTGAAGCACATTTGCAAGGTCTCAAGGTATGTTATTTTGTGTATTTTTGTTATACTAGTAGTAGAACGCCATCTTCATTTCTCAAAACCAACTACTTTGTTTCCAAACTTTTTAGTGCGCCATCTGTGATCTTTTATCTTTATCGTCAATTTTGTTTGTGCGTGTCAAATACATGGTAGTGTAGGTAATGTTTTATTTGTTGATTTAATGTACTTGATAAGCATTATTATTGAAAAATATTAGCTTTCTGCACTTCTCCTACACATAAACTATAAGTGTACCAAATTTTATGCTCCTGCGTCCGCGCAATTTTCGTAAAAAGGGGTCCAAAGTTTTGGCATCAAGTATTAAGATTTAAATTTTCAAAATGTAGTTTACGCGAAGGCTGCGGATCTCGAATTTTATAATTATTTTGTTTTAAAATTCAATGCATCCTACTGGTGAGGGAAAAACTATTTAGGTAAATGTTTGAAACTTCAAAAGAGTGTGTATATGAGGGGGTAAGGAAAAACTAAATGGCTGTTGCATATTAAAAATAATGGAAGATACCTGCTACCAATGTGCGACAGTTAGGTTGTAAGGATTGGTGTACAATTTAGTATTAAATTAGACGTTTTTTGACATGTGAGAGTGAATGCTGGCTTTAAGTGAATGTCATGTCTGCTCAATGCCGGTAGCAGAAATGAAGACGACGTTCCATGTGCTTCGTGACTAGATGTGATCATGTACGCAATTTATCTACGTTATGATAATGCGTCTGATTGTATCTGTTTAGAAGTGTGTAGAAGATTTAGTTTGTCTGTTTAGAAGACTGTATAGTTTAGAAGTGTGGGATATAACTTTTAAACTTCAAGATTTACTGATTAGGGAATAGTGAAGAAGTTTTGTAGTGTAATTACCAAGTCATTCAATAGATTAAAAAAAAATAAGTCTCAAGGAATTTCAACTCGGGAGATCCTACAATGAAACCCATAACTGTTTTTATTTCAACAATAATTTGTCACCCTAAAATTTGCGATACAAATATACAAGATTTCACAACTTTTAAACAAAGAAATTAATTTGATTCAGACAGGATTCGAAATTGTACCCTTTCCAGTTGAATGAATGCTACTGGGTATTAAAGTGACAGCTATATAATTATTATGTCACCAACATTTTCAATTCTTTTTTATCGATTCGATAGATTTCTTTAATTCGTTTTTAGGTTGTGTCAAATTTCTGTATAGCCCAATAAACTCGTGTTTTTGCGAGGTTTAAGAGGTCACAGTATAGGCCAATTGGAGTTCAGATGATTAAATGTGTTGATACCTAGAATATCTAATTAGTCTAGACTCTAGATCAATGACAACATGAGACAAATTCATAAACAACATCTGTTGTGTTAACAAGCGACGCGTATTTCTTATTTTAAGAAATTTAATCTTCTTGTTTGTCATCTTAGAAATAATTATGCAAGCCGTGAGTCGCGCCCGTCTGGTGATTTTGTAGTTTTAGAGTTCAACCAACTTATTTGTTCAGCAAACAGCGTCAGTAGTTTTAAGGGTTCCTGATTGAAAATGTTACCTGTAAATAGAGATCATAACAACGAAGTAATTAGAAAATGTATGTAATTGTAGGAATTTAAAGTTTCTTACTTACAGTTCAGAAATGAACAAAAGAATGATGTTTCACGAAATAGCGGTTTATTTCTAAATCTGATACTAAACAGATAAGTTGTTATAACATCAAAGATCTGTCTATGACTACCTATCGCTTTATTGATATATATTATTGGGAATAGTAAACGTAGTACAAAATTTAATAACATGCACCCCACATATACTTTTCTTATAAATGTTTGTTTCTCAATCACATTTTTTTATTTGAAGTTATAAATATTATTATTTTGTTTTACATACATACATACATATCTTCACGCCAAGTCCCTTACGGGGTAGGCAGAGAGTATCGAGTGCCAGACCTCACGATCCTGACAAACCTGTCTTGCTTCCTT
>NJDC01002737.1:60407-73646 GCA_002245475.1 Calephelis virginiensis | reverse complement strand
TTCTTTACAATCTCCTTCCATAACTGTGACCAGTGTTTGCAGCTCAGATGGTGTAGAGCACAAAAGTACAGCATCATCTGCATAAAGCAGGCAGTTCACCACTTGGTCACTCATACGCATTCCCACGTTCAATGATCTTAAACTTTGAAGACATTTGTCCAAATATAAGATAAACAAGCGCAAGATATTTTGTTTTATCTAGATATAAAAGCGTTTTTCTCTAATTGTTTTAATTTATACTACCGTTTATTATTCCATGAAAAATATATTACGCATAACAAGATAATTATGTAAAAGATACAAGAATAGTTAACAAGTAAAAGTATGCAAATACGCATTTAATACTAGTATCACATAATATATACATATCGCAAGGTCGTATACGTGGTTTAGATACTGTCTTTATTAGTATAGTTGACGTAGCAACTATTTTCTGTACGTTGAGTTTTTAATAGTGTGTGTATTGTTGGTGATAATAAAACAGTGTAGTGGTGTGTGTTGTGTAGAGTTGGATATATTTGGGAGTTTTGGCTTCCGGTAAGTCCATTTCATTCATATCGCACTGTTTTGCCTGTTTTGTTACGCCATAATACATATACATTTTTTTGGTGGAAAATTGGAAATTAAATAACTTTATTTGGATTTAAATATGGATTTCCGCAAAGTAACGCCTTCTTCTATCAATATTTTTATATTATCTATCATCAATTTACGTATCTGATTTCGTTTTAAAAAAAGTTTTACTTATTAAATTTTAAAATATTCTACAATCAAAAATACAGAATATCGCATTCAGTTTAATCATTTGATAATCTATGTAGTCTTTCATCATAAATTATGTTTAATCACCTAAATTCTACAAAAACATTCATAAATTTGTATGTTCGTAAACCTTCGAAAATACTTAATCGAATCATACAGAAAAAAGAAAATGTTCTTATTATTTTATTTTTCGTTTATTTTATATTGTTACAAGTAACAACATGAAACAAATTAATATTGTACAAATATACAGAGGACCCGGGCTAAAACAAGGAAATACCTTTTTGTTATGTGTCTAGTTTCAACTTATTAGCTAAATCAGACATCGCTAAATAGATCAATAACAATTAACTTAAATGATACCGCTAGTGACAGATAGTATAAAATATATTCTTAAAATTAAAAATGTTCTATGACCTTTGACAAAACCTACATGTAAAGTATGAACCATCTCAAGCACATCACCTTCAAAAATCCGCATCAAAATCAAACTATCTGTTTAAAATTTATGATGCTACAGACAAACACACACACACACGCGTCAAACTTATAACACTACTTATTTCCCTTGGGGATTAAACATTATACATCTTCCAGCCCTTATACCGGAACGAGCAGGCAGAGGCACAAACGGGGCAACCTAGCCGACACCAAGTCCCACAATGTGATAGGTGGCAAGTCTATCACCAACCCGGCACATAGTCAATCCCAGGCAACGTTAGTTTTATTGGAAAATTGATATAACACATTTTCATATTTTTTGTTTCCCGACCCCGGGTTGGACCGAACTCGAACCGAAGTCCGACGCTGCGCCGGACCAGCAGACCTCACAAGCGATACTAAGAATAATAAAAAAAATACATAAAGTGCGCTTCTCTTTGTAAGATATTTCTTCAAACTAGCTTTACGTATGTAGGTAGGTATTTATCTTCCGGCAATTTTGAGTAATCTTTATGCAAATGGAACGTACAGAGAAGCCGGACAGGTCGCCTTAATAGTTAGAAATAGAATAGTTGAAACAATAAGTGGAACACAAATTGGCGACTAGTCGTCATTAAAATTAAGTGAATAAGTACCTACACTGAAATCGGTTGCATAATACTAGTTGCCTAATACCCACCTGCAGCTTAAAGGTAATTATTATTGTTTTGAGGCTCATACCGTATTTTTTCATACACTAGTAGGCAATTGTGTATTATTTCATTGTTTCTCTCTTAATGTACTCGAGTATGCTTTTTATAACGGTTTTGGTACTTCTCAATGAATGCTCAATAGTTTTTTTCTAGGGACAATAGAAAAGTTTGTATTTGACTGTTATTATTAACCCCTGACGGAAAAAAAAGGTTTTATTAGTTTTACGTGTCTTTGTCTATGTAATAACAACAAACAGACCGATTTAGAAACTTTTTTTTAAAGCTGACGTGATGGAGGTAATTTTTAGATAGGTATATTACATATAGATTTCGTTGGGGGTTACCGATTTTAGTGCTGTAATTTTTAAAATAGTTCAATCTTCATATACCTATATAAAAATGAATATTCATTACACTTGGTCATTGCATCAAGCTAAACGGATGGACCGCTTTCGCAATTTTTTTTTGTTGTGCTAGTTTTTGTAAGAGGAATTATACGAAAAAAAAATTCATAGGTATAGCTGTTTGTCATCTCGGCTAGTATTTAAATAAAAATACAATTTGGACGGGTTTACCGGTGTTAAGAAATATCAAGCGCGATAAATCAGCTTCAAATATATTTTTTTACTACCAGGAGACACCGGATGCATAGGCAATTATTGGTCTATTTTTAGCGAAGGTCGATAGCCACTAATAGAACTATCCAGATATATTTAGAAACAAGGATCGGTTATAAATTTTACAATTTAAGGACATTATTTTTTCTCAAGTAGATGTCCCACTGGTCCCAGCGAGCTTCCCGACATTGCCAACTAAAATCAATTTAGTAGTTAAAATGTTGTTTTTCCTATTTTCCTCATCATTTTTCCATTTCCCTGTTTCCCAATATTTTAAAATTAAAATAACCAAATGCATCGTTGAGCATAGCGAAAAAAGAACAGCCTTTATCTTTAACCGACTTTGAAAAAGGAGTTTGGTATACGTTGGACTCTTACTTTTTGTGTATGTTAATCGTTTTCTTTGCCATTTTTGATCAGATTTTTTTTTATTTGAAAAAATGTACTTCCAAGGTGGTCCTATTGTGACGAAGTCTGGAACAGATAATTTCCCTGGAATATATAGGAAAATACTTAATATTTGTGGACGTACATATTTTATTTATTAAAATCGTAGTTTTTTTTTTCAGTATTATTGCACTTTCATTATGTAAGATTTTACGCATAACAAAATAAAACACACTTCTTTCTAAAATTTCTTCCTAAAGCTGGATGAAAAGAATATTTCTAGGATGCACTGTAAAAAAAACTTGGTGATGTCTGCACTCTGCAGTTAGTTTCGGTATTAATATTAAGTGTCTATGTAAATTTGGCCATAATTAACAATGTCCAACGAGCTTTAGGGAACTATGTTTCTGGGTTATATCACATATATTCTGTTTGTTAGTAAGATTATCTAAAACAAGATCTATTACAGTTACGTGTCTTGCCACACCCCGCCTAGTAAACTGAAGATAATTTATTCGTTATGAAATTGTGTACTATGTTGCTTTTTTTCACATCACTAATTATATTCACTTCAAGCGTAACCATAGATAATAATAATGTTACTAAATTTTATGATTGTTTGATACTAGGGTCGGTGAAGTCTTTAATGAATATACGACATGGGGACATCAGATTTGACAGATAGAATAGGAAGCGTTCAAGTATTACGTAACGCAATATTTGAAGATTTTTGACCCCCCTCTCCCCATTGTAAGGCACCGTAACGTTTTTCTATACCCCGTCCCCATTTCTAAACGTTACGTAACACTCGAGTGACTATTTTTACCCTAAAGTCGCAAAACGTTATATTATAGTTTTTATTCTTGGTATATCTTCTGTATAATTGACTGCCTTTGCAGCAATAATACTAAATAAAACAAGAGATTTTAAATCCCCAACACCTGCGTATTTTGTGTATTTTTTTTTAATTTTTGGCTTTACACACAATTGTTTTCGCCCTTCATTATCCTATTTTAGCTTTTTTTAATAATAAACTTTAAAAATAATAAAGGAATTTTAATTGCCTATTTTTTTCTTAAAAAACAATGTAACGTAACGTGTTGTAAGATAGACCTGCCCCTGCCCCTGTAACACATCGTAACGTTTTACGAGACCAAATTGCGTTACGTAATACTTGAACGCTCCCTTAGACATGACAATCGTTTGAAAATAATGAAGGATTACAATCTATCTATCTAGGGATAAATGAACCTTTTTTAGGTTTTGGATTTTAATGGAAAATAAGAGGCATTGAAGCCTGAGTTGAAGAGAGACCATATGCCATTATGTCAGGCAACATTGATTTAATGGGTCATTACTAAATATCTGGCGGTAGGATTTTCCCGGGTATCGACCCGCCTTACCTATTCCTGTCGCCATAAAGACAGTGTTGTATTCTGGTTCAGAGGGTATGATCAGCAAACTTGCACAATAGACCTATCATCCCGGCCTGCGACAAACCTGAAATATCTATGGGGTCTATAGCTACAGTTGTCTATTACCATCAGGACAGATGTGTGCTAGTATTCTGTATTATCAAATGAAGTAAAAACATGTACATATTCATTTGACCCATTTAATAATTTAACTGAGGAGGAAAACACGACTAATAAAATGAAAAGTCAAACGCACCGCCTATAACGAGCCTTTGGGCGGATATCACACCGCATTGCACACAAATCTTGATTTGTATATAAAAATCGAACGGTATAACACACTGACTACTACAAATCTCCGTGAGGCGATTTTTCAAAGTTAAAATCCGCATCGCCACACACTGCTCCGGTGTGCGGTGGCAGTAAGATACCGGCCTTAGGACCAAAACACATAACAGCGTTGCGGCGCCGCGCCGCTACAATCGACGGTTTGCGTTACGACGTTACGGCGTCATAGACATATATGCCGCTGTATTTTGTGTATGTATTTTGGCCCTTAGTGAGTACTATTACTATTTCTGTGTCTTTAGTGTACCTTCTATATAGTATAGATTAGGGGTCCTCTAATCAGACAAGTAAAAGTTATGGAATAGTCCAGGTATTGACTGCACTAGAGTCAAGGCTTATTTCAAAACGAAACTCTTTAGTTTTATTTTAATCTTATTTGTTGCCGCTTAAAGCCATTCATTTGTGTAATTATCATTCGTTGTGATTGCGACAATACAATTCACAAATACGTTCATACAAGCTGGTCGTTGAGATATTTATAAAAATTTCAAAAAGTATTATTTATGGGTAGTAACAGTTACCCCCTTGTTGAAATTACAACTTAAGGTTAACCCTTGCTGTAATTGATTTATACTCGTAGCTCTGTTTTAATTTATCGTACAAAAAATTAAAACAGTTTGTATAAAAGGCTAACTTTTTCTAATGACTAATGTATTGCTGACCACGCGGTTTTTACAACATTGCGTTTTCCACCGGACTTTAAAAGGCTAACATGTAACGAGTAGTATTCCCTATTCCTTTGGACCGACTGGATTATTTTGACTGTCTCACTGATCGATATGTTGTCGTATATGGTTAACAATGACGGTCTTTTACAGGGTTCGAATACAATTGACGATAGTAATTCTGATCCAAAAATTTTGAATTATTTTTTAAACCTATTAACTAGCAACTATTTTACCTTTGATTCTTGAATAACGGGGTTATGGGTATTATGATTTTATCGTACGCTTAGTAAAACTATTCTATAAAAATAAAAAAAGAGTATCTTCACGCCCATATCCTCGAAGAGGTAGGCAGAGGCACAACCAGGGTACCCACGACTAGCCGAAGATACTAAGTCTCATAATGTGATAGGTGGCAAGCCTATCGCCAACCGGGCACATATCCTAATAATCCCGAGCAACATTTTTTTTATTAGAAAATTGGAAAAATCCAATTTTCTTTTTGTTGTCCGACCCGGGATTCGAACCCGGGACCTCATGCAGTCAAGTCCAACAACTGAACCGTTAGACCACAGAGGCGATTATATAAAAATACTTGTGTTAATATATTTTTAAAATAACAAATACATAGATATATCGATTTCAGGTGAAAGTGTAGACCCCAATATCCATTTCATACCGATTTATCCAGTTGTCGAGAAATCACTTCTAACAAACATCTTCGCAAAGTTTTTTTGACTAAACTTGACTTGCCTGCGCCAGCGGCTTCGTCCGCACTCAACATAAAGGTTGGCTTATTAAATGAGCTATTGCAGTCCAGTGTTTAGTTCTCAATGTTCGTCGAGTCCGAGGTTGCATTGTCGCAAGTCGCTCTCTTTAGAACATTCACGTAACACTTCGTTTTCACAACTCTGATAAAACTATGGTCACACGCACAATAATAGCGTTGTTCTACACATTAATTATTACCAGCGACTTTGCTCGCCTTTGGACTCCATGTCAAAAGCCACAATCTGTAAGAGTCGATTTTACGAAGTTGCGAACTTTTTGGGCATATTTTATCAATGAAGTTAAAATAGCTTGTAATCGTAAATTGATAAAATAAAAACAGTAGAATTTACTTATCCTGCTTTTGTATGTAATGTTTCACGGTTAGGTAGTTAAGCTGATTGTAGTTAGATACTTAAAACATGATTTAAGCGCAGCATAACTTCAATATACCGACTTCGATTTCAATATTATGTCGTCATCGTACCGTACCACTCAGTAACACGCTACGTCCCTGGGAGCCCGTCATCAGATCCCGACTTGGACCAACTCGGCAAGTGTTTCTAAAGGAGGCTCTTTTAATAAATATATTAAAATTGATTCACAATTGACAGAAGCCGATTAACATACATAAAACAATATGTAGGTCGAACGTATAATCTTCTTCTTTTCTAATTCAGTTAATAAAGATAGATTGAAGCCTTAATAAGGTCATTAACGGCCACATTTAGAGACTTTAATTAACATTTAGTCTATTCTTAAGTTACGAGTTTGTATAGAAAATTTTGAATTAATGATTAATTAAAAGATATTTAATGTGTATAAAATGTGTGCCCGGTTGGCGATAGGCTTGCCACCTATCGCATTGTGGGACTTAGTGTCTTTGGCTAGTTGTGGGTGCCTTGGTTGTACCTCTGCCTACCTCTTCGGGGATATGGGCGTGAAGATACTTTAAAAGATATTTAATGTATCTAACATCCGCACTCAGAGACGTTAGTTAAACTTTATTCTATCATTAAGTCACAGTTTAGTACATAAAATGTCGACTTAATGACTTATTACAAGACAATTGACGTTTCTGAGTGCGGCCGTAAGTGCGTCCATAACTATCATATTTTTTAAAGCTAAGCTTTATGAAGCTAAGTGACAGTAAGGGTTTTTTTAGGCGACCGCATTTGTAAGCGAAGTCCCTAACTAGTAGGTACATAATTTTTTACTGTCGTTGTCAGTATCCTAAAAAGTTATGGATTTCTGTTGTCGAAATTTAACATTAGTTGTGACAATAACAATAACCCGTCACGCTCTAAAAATTTGCGAGGAAAAACAAAATCAACGTTTTTTCTAAACTGGTGCAATTTTACCATAACAACGAGATATGAGAACGTGGGAGCATTTATGATTATTATATTTTTTATCTAGGGTAGAAAAGATGTGTGGTTAAAAGTGACAGTTTGACCACGAATTTTTATTTGACCCTAGCTGTTGCCCGTGGCCTTGCCCGCGTGGTTAATGGTCCCACAGAAACATTTTTTCGGGATAAAACCTATCCTATGTGTTAATCCAAGTTACCGCCTTCGTGTGGGCCAAATTTTATGAAAATCTGTTCAGCATTTTTTGCGTGGAGGAGTAACAAACAAACAAACAAACATACAAACTTTTATAATATTAAAAGAGTCCGATTTCTATGGACAGCAGACGTCATTGATATTGAGAAGAAGTGTAGTGATAGTACATTACTACCAACCTTACTATTTACATCGTACTGATACGACCTTTTTGCCTCTGGTTCCCACTTTCTGGTAGGTAGAGTTTCGCAGCGACTCGTCCGGATTGGTACCACCGCCTTACCTATTCCTGCCGCCATAACGTCATGACGTGTTCCGGTTCGGAGGGTAAGGTAGCCGATAAACTTACTTTTGCTTGAGGCCTACCATCCGGACCTCAGGTTGGCAACGCACCATTACCATCTTTGGTGTCTCTAGGCGGCGTGAATTTCTTACCATCAGGAAATCAGTCTGCTTGTTTGCCTTCTTATAACATAAAAAAAAATACTACATACGATCTTATATTCAAAATCGTACGTAAAACCATCTATCCAAACTACTATCTTCAAATGTTACGAGTAGAATAGAATGCGAAAAAATATTATTAAATTAAAACTATTTGTCGGCATACAACTCATGTAGTTGATGAGTTTTACTTACAAAAAACTGTAGAGGAGTGAATTTCGTACATTGAAAATGATGAAAAAAATAGATGCAGGTGACTAAAAAGGGGCAGTAAAACATATTTCTATCATTTTTGTAAATTTTATCTGCCTGTATGTGTGTCTGTCTATATATGACATGACCACGATTCACATCGAATCTACTGAAGTGATCATAATGAAACTTGAGTGGTAATTACTTAGTGTTCCTAGGAAGGTTAAGATTGAAATTTAAAGGTGCAGGTTCAAATCCTGTCTGATGTAACATTTTTTCTTTCCTTAAAATGTTGAAGATTATAGGCTATTTTTTACGGACTTGAAAAATAAGTTTACATTTCTCTATTGACTGTTCGTTTTTTATTTTATTTGTATGTTTTTAACGCTAATTTCTGCGTCACTTAAGAAACAATTTTTATGATTATTTTTTGAAAAGTAGGTCATGAGGCCGAGGTTGTCCCATATTAGTTTTGTCATTGATGAGTTGACGACTAGTAGGTTGTTGACAAAATTTATGTTGCACCATCTCTAATCCATTAACTTTCTTTCATAAAAAAAAGATCGAATTGATACAAGATAAGCTATATCGGTTTTGCAGTTTTACTGCGCTTAATTATTATCTCTGTCAAAAAAGGGGTTCCCGTGGTAATGGGGTAAAAGTCAAAATGTGAATTGGGCTATAATTTATTAACACGTAGTCCGATTTAATTTATTAGTCTTTTGATTTGTAGATAGTGCTTTACAGATTATCCCGTATTTTTTTCAAGTCAAGTTTTGCAGTTTAGAAATATAATACTGATATAAAAAAACTAGGTATGAATAACCAAAAATTTAACTTTTATGTTTTACATATCTTCACGCCACGGTAGACAGAGACTACAAAATAAGTCACCAAGTTTTCAATATAATAATTTAAAAGTAGTAAAAAAGACAAAATCGATTTTCATTTTTCGGTTCACGATTTGATATTTATACGGAAGGTAACTCATAATTCCGAGGTGGTCCCATATCAAATTGGCAAAAAAAAATACCTTTGCGAAATTTCCACGGTAATACGATATGGTCGAGGTACAAATGAAATTTTATGCCTTATTAAGTTGAACTAAATGACTACTATTCAATTAATCAGTCAAAAAATCATTTTTTTATGCTCACAAAAGTTCTTAAATACCTGGTACTGAGGTTAAGACCTTTTATAGTTTTTTAGCCGGACAGTGATCAGATTTTTATGGGACCTAAGAATCATGAAGTTCTTTAAAACACTCTTATTGGCCATGTTATTAAGCATATAAACCTATAATCATATTGTTAAAGTCGTCGGAAGTTAACCTCTTGCTTTTTTGACTCGGTTACAAAGCAAACTAGCTAGCTAGCAACTTCCATCCCATATTCTATGATCTATGTAGATAAATGAACAAAATAAATAAAGTAATAGATACTTAGATGAGAAGCAGAACCATAAGAGTAATGTGTAAGACTTATTTTTTGTCATTTGTCCTAATCACAAATATACCTGCTTTGTTAATAACAAATCAGATTCTCAAGATTTCATTTTAGTTCACTGGATACAAATTAAGTGATAAAAGACCACCGGATATAAGCAACGATATTTCGTAACTTCTTTGTTAAGGAAGTAATTGTGCGAAAAACACTGATATTTGCACAATAATATGCTCATTCTTGTGTTAACTGCTGTCTGTAAAGCGCGAGCGTTTATTTTTAATGTAGTAAAGTTATTAAAACTCTTTGTTAGACAATTATGTAACTTGGGTGAAAGAGTCACACTTGAGATTAGACAAAAATTGAGTAATACTTGAGTAGAAATAAGAGAGTTATTTAAACAAATTAATAGTGTCACACAAAGAATTATTTGTTATGCAACCTGTCCATATCTATACTGAAATTATAAATATGAAAGTGTATTTGTCTATTTTTCTTTTAAGTCTCTGAGGAGCGACATTGTGCTATAATTGTGTGTGCAGATACATTCGTCAGGTTAGACTGGTACCTGCTTCTTATTTCGATGTTTATCACACATATTCCCGAGGAAGAAAGATAACTTTACTATACGGGCGTAAACGCAAACAATCTGTTTTATATAGGATCCGGTAAAAGTAGGTATTAAAATATTTAAATAGTATTCAATACATCTAAAAAAATATTTTGTGTAAATATTTTTACTGAGTAAAAATAATTTATTTATTTTTTATTAGATATACTGAACACTGTCTAAAAATTGGACACATATTTTTAAAATGAAAGACATGAAGGAAATTAAGGAAGGACGCTATTAAAACGCGCGGGTGCGCGCTACTATATGACCGCACCTAGCTGATCTATATAGATTAAGATTTTGTGTTTCAGGTAATGTCAGATTTTAAAATTTGTAGTAATTTATTAAAATTCGTCCAAGAATTAGGCTGGAGTACTTACCAGATTTCTCAAATATGTTCATAATTGGTAAAGAGTTACTTAGAAAAATTTACGGGTGTAGTGCTAGTCCCTAAACTTAAGTTGACAATTGAATTGGTGATACCACGCTAGTGATACAGCTGACGTGGTGGTTTACAATTTGAAATAAGTGATAATAATGGTAATAAACATAGTCTAGTAGTCTAGAATAACTAGTAGTAAGGAAATGCCTCAATTATCAAAATTTTCTTAATTTTTCGTTCAGTTTCATAAATTCTACTACTGCCTGTTTGCTTCTATTAAATAAGAAAAGTTACCTACTGGTTGAATCATACGACTACTTATACAAAGTTGAAATCTAGCAAATAGCAGCTTTCTAGTTTTATTATCATTGGTTTGTCTTTTTGAGCGGGGACTTTACGTAATATTCGCTAAAATAGAAAAGGTTTCAAATACGTCAAACTTTTTTTCGAAATAAATACGCACCATATTTTTTCTTAACCCATAAAATTTAAAAACTATTTATTTTCCACATTTCACTCTCTTTTCGCTAATAAAGAGGTTCTTATTTTTTTCTCTATGTGGTCTAGCGGTCCAGGAGTTGGACTCGACTCGACTTCACTTAATGACGTCCTGGGTTCAATTCCCTGGCTGGACAAAAAAAAGAAAATGTGGCTTTCCTAATTTTCTAGTAAAAAAAATGTTGCTCAGGACCGTTTGGCGATAGGCTTGCCAAGCCTGAGACCTAGTGTCTTCGGCTAGTCGTGGGTGCCCTGGTTGTACTTCTGCCTACCTTTTCGGGGATATGAGCTTGAATATACTTACTTTTTTTAAAAAATACACTTCACTTAAAACAGTTATTTTGCCGTGTGCTCGAATAAATACTTACTTGGAGGCGCAAATAAATTTTATCAGTTCCCTATGGTTTCCAGAATAGATATTTAAAAAGAAGTACGCTTAGAATCAACATCAAATAGCGCCTTATCACCACTTCAACACCTGAGTTAGTAAATTCATAGAAACAATTACGTTGAAAGTATAAGTTTGATGTTAATATTTTTTTATTTCAAGAGTTGAATGTTTAAATATTACCATATCAGAACCGTTAAACATTGTGGATGTAGCTTAACAATTACATTCATTCGTATAATAACAATCAATATAATATAATGATATACGTTTTATGTTTTGAGTTTTCATGTAAAGTTTGCTGTAAACCTAAATTACCTACGTAAGCTGCACAAGAGAGCCTAGGATAATTTTATTTACATATTCAATCACTACATTACTTAAACGTTTCTAATTAGTATAACGCTTTCCTTTGTGGGTACTGAAGATCTATCAAATAATTTCTACAATTAAAAAAAAAAGAAAAAATGTCACTTTAGATAGAATTTGAAACTGACTCTTTCATCTCAAGCCTACAAATGCTCTAACCATTTAAGCTTCCGGGGATTCAAGTCCCGTAGCGAAAATTTTCATTCCTTTATTTACCGTTTGAGCGGTTATGTCCTTTCAAAAAACATTTCTGAGTACCTACTAAATGACTTCATCGTCAAAGATGAAATTCACATTTATAATGTTTTTGTATTACATTAAACGATGATAAAAAACTGATAAAAAAGAAGCTTGATTCCTCACAAACTTTAACCGAGTCTAAGAAAGAAGATTGTCAATTTAAAAGTATCTTCACGCCCATATCCCCAAAGAGGTAGGCAGAGGTACAACCAAGGCACCCACGACTTGCCGAAGACACTAAGTCTCACAATGTGATAGGTGGCAAGCCTATCGCCAACCGGGCACATTTCCAATCCCGACCAACGAAAAATCCAATTTTCTTTTCGTTGGTGGACCCGGGATTCAAACCCGGGACCTCATGCAGTCAAGTCCAATACCCGGACCGCTAGACCACAGAGGCGACAATTAATTGACCCTTTTTTTTTGTATGCAAATAATCGGCAACAACGAACAAATTTTTATTTTTTTTTATTTGTAAGGAATTAGGTTATGATTTAGAAGCTATCCCATATAAATTTTATCGCGATCCGTATCGTCGTTTTTGAGTTATACTTAATGCATAAACCACATATTATCGGATCTTGATAAAAATCGTTCCACTTCAACCGAATCGTACCACTTCGAGCCACTTCGGAATCATGAGCTACCTTTCGAAAAAAGAATGATCTAATCACAGACGTAGTAAAAGCGTTAGGGTCGGTTTATTGCAGTTTTACTGCTCTTCAATTATTTAATAGACATTGACTATAGATGCAAGATGACAATAGGGTGTTGTTTACCTATGAATGTTATCATGGGATCTCAAACCTCTAGTGTAAGTTTGTCATTATATTCCAAATTAAAACATTCATTGTTTTGTTCGAGAATTGGTATATGGTGTTTATAAAAAAAGTATTTTCCGCCCCATATTCCCGAAGAGGAAGGTAGAGGCACAACAACCAGGGCACCCACGACTAACCGAAGTCAATAAGTCCCACAATGTGATAGGTGGCAAGCCTATCACGAACCGGG
>NJDC01002737.1:44784-59680 GCA_002245475.1 Calephelis virginiensis | reverse complement strand
GGATCTTGATAAAAATCGTTCCACTTCAACCAACTCGTACCACTTCGGGCCACTTCGGAATCATGAGCTACCTTTCGAAAAAAGAATGATCTAATCGCAGACGTAGTAAAAACGTTGGGGTCGGTTTACTGCAGTTTTACTGCTCTTCAATTATTTAATAGACATTGACTATAGATGCAAGATGACAATAGGGTGTTGTTAACCTATGAATGTTATTATGGGATTTCAAACCTCTAGTGTAAGTTTATCATTATATTCCAAATTAAAACATTCATTGTTTTGTTCGATAATTGGTATATGGTGTTTATAAAAAAAGTATTTACGCCCCATATCCCCGAAGAGGAAGGTAGAGGCACAACAACCAGGGCACCCACGACTAACCGAAGTCAATAAGTCCCACAATGTGATAGGTGGCAAGCCTATCACGAACCGGGCACATAGCCAATCCCGGGCAACGTTATTTTTATAAGAAAATTGAAAATACACATTTCCTATTTAACAAATTTTGTTGTAACTCTAAAATTTCTTCAGAATCAGAATCAGAATCAGAATAATCTTTATTCACTTTAACCATACAAGTGGTATTTGTGCGCGTCGACATTTTTTTAAAAACTACCACCGGATCGGAATCGCGGCCACACACTGAGAAGATCCGGCGAAAGAAACTCAGCGGGCTTGTCTTTTTTTCAATAATAATAATTACAATACTCGTATAAACTAGATTAAAAATATAAATTACAATCTTACTTTAACTTAAATAAAAGGTACAACAAATCACATTACAAATTTTAGTGGGAGATTGAAAACTCTATCCCCAAGCATGTTCATCTTCCAAATACTCTGAGACCGTATAATAGCCTTTTTGACATAGTTTTGCTTTTATACATTTCTTAAACTTATATAAAGGTAGATCTACCAATATACCAATGGGCAACTTATTGTAGAAACATACACATTGACCCAAAAAGGATTTACTAATTTTATGGAGACGAGTTTTGTATCCGGCTAGATTATTTTTATTCCTCGTATTAATGTCGTGAACATCACATTTTTTTGTATTTTTTTTTAACATACATTAAATTCTCATAAATGTATTGAGAACTGAAGGTTAAAATATTTATTTCTTTGAATTTTTCCCGGAGAGAATCCCTTACTTTAAGATTATAAATAGCTCTAATAGCTCTTTTCTGCAATACAAATATGGTATTTATATGTGCAGAATTTCCCCAAAGAAGTATTCCATAAGACATTAAACTATGAAAAGTATCAAAGAATTTTTTTTACCTCAAACAGTAGATAGACCCGAAAACTTCTTCTTCTCTGCCCGTTGAGTTACTGGGGATTCGTGCATATGTTAACAATATTAATTCTGTTTATACAGATAACGGCTATTACACATGTTAATGTAACAATGGTAATGAGTTCATCTTTGCAGATTAAATTCACATTAGAACGGTCATAACTTTCTTAAGAAAATTTGTATATAGCACTTTTTTCAAAATCGGGATAAGTTTTACAAGTTTTTGTCAAAGGAAAACTAGTTCAGATAGGATTTGGTAAAAAACCTGAAGGGCAAAGAAGCTAAAATGCATTCCTTAATTTATATTTTAAAATAAGTTTCCCGCTACCTTATCCTCCGAACTGAAATACGTCAATGGCAACCACTGATGTTATAACGCCAAGAACAGGTAAGGTAACAATCCGGGTGAGTTGCTGCGAAACTCTACCACGTAGTAAGATGAGAGAAGATACTTCTCGCTTTTATTAGTGCTATATCTACCACTTGCCGAACCACAACAGCCAGTTTCTCCTATATCAAAGTTAACTGCAACATCAGTTGCTCTTATCGTTTTTGTAAAAGGCAATAGGTAGTGCCAGGGTCGTCAAATAGATCACCTGGATTGATACCATCGCCACTTCTATATAAGTAATTATATTTGCACAGTGCTTCTAATGTTCAGCAATGATGTATTTGGAAAGTATGGCATGCGAAGTGTTGGATCCCAAGTTTAGATTGGCAACGAGCATTTAACATCGTTGCTATGTATTGGAAACTTGTATTTGTCTTAGAAAATTCGTCTCTCATTTACCGCCTTTCATAACAGGTATAAAAATCTATACATATAGAAATCAATTGTTTTTCGTCAGTCTCGCTAAAACTCGAGAACAGCTGAATCAATTTGGCTAATTTTTAGTTTTCAATTACTTGTCCAAGTCCAGAAAGGTTTAAAAGATAAGAAAAAGGGAAAACTGCAAGGAAACTAGGGCAAACAACATTTTACTTTTTCCATACAAAACTAAACGAAGTGGAACGAAGTTCGCCGGGATGGCTAGTATTTGATAAATATCTGCAACATTTTCTTTACCGGCCACGCAGGAGACCTATCTTGAGCATCATTAGCAACAATATTAAAATATTCATATTGGTGTTGAAAGTACGAGCTCGTATTACAAATACATCTGACTCTTATATTATATGCAAGATCGACATGACAATTATTATGGTGTATGTCCATGTATTTTTTGTTTCAGTCTAAAGATGTATAACTTATCTAATCAGCCACATAACCTTGTCAATGTAATCTAGATTTTATCAGAAAATGAACGGAATATAGAAGATTGTTAAGCACCTGCCAATAATGTGAAAATGTTTTGTTTGAATAAGGTTTGGAGATATCAATGTTACCGAATGAGTCATCGACACCTTGCATGTTTAAGTATTTTCACAGATATACAAAATCGAAATCTGTCTGCACGAAAAAGTAGAATATTAGCGGATTAGATATACACTACGAAGATGAATTAAAGTTTGATTTTTTATTTGCCACGTGTTATTGTTTTCATTCTTTACGAATTCTTTGACCGCCTTGTTTGTCGAGTGGCTAGCGTACACGCCTAACTACATCGACCAACCGCAAGGATCGGGTTCGATTCCAGACGGGGCCAGGCATTTGTGTGATGATCATTTAGATGTCTGCATTTCCGGGTCTAGGTTTTTATTAAATTTATTCTGGTATCTCTGAATAAATTTATTCTAATTTATTCTGGTATATCTGGTATTTAAATACTTTTTATGTAAAAGAATCGTTGACTAACACTCATAACACAAGCATATAATTTGCTTACTTTGGGGTTAGATTCAATTTGTGTGACTTGTCCAGGGATATTTATTATTATTATTAATAGGCAGAGGTAAAACCAGGGCACCCATGATTAGGCGAAGACACTAAATTTCAATAAATGTGATATGTGGCAAGCCCGTCGCCAAACGGGCACACATCCAATCCCGGGCAGCGTTATTTTATTAGATAATTGAAAAGACATTTTATACACATTTTACATTATGCCTGTGTCAATTTTCAAATCAAAATTCGTCTGGGTTGTGTGCGTTTACTAATACATCGTATACAATTTTGTCTCGTTCTCTCTTCTCTCTCTTCATTATCATCTTCATGATAGCGTTATTCCGATCGTTAAATGAATCCTAAATATGCGAATTCAGGGTGCTTCGCACGGTCTTTAGTGTACATTGCCACACATGTATATATATAGAAGGTACGAAAAACTTTTGTTTTCTTATTTATGATTAAATGCCTAATCAAAAAGATATAATCAAAAGGCGCCATTAGTGCCTTACTTTTATTATATATATATATTATTAGGTATGCGTATTTATTTTATTACATTATTACGAACTTGTTAGGCTTAGCATTGCTGATTTAATGCAACACGTTAGCTTAATTGAATAATAGTTAATAATAATCATTTAATTGCAAATATTAGATTAATTAATAATAATTTACTCAAATTGTTGTAAGTAAAAGCTTATTAGTATTTATTTTTCACTTAAACTATTACCTTAATATCACTTAAAAACATTTATTTATGTAAAAGCGATAATTGGATGATATAAATATTGTCTGATATAACTAACTTTTAATTAAGATATCTCAGAATAATAGAATTTTTTGAATGAAATTAATGATAACTATTACTTTGAAATTTTAATTTATAAACCTAAATATAAGTCTCAGGCCTTGCTTGCATAAATACATATATGTAAACGCATCAAATAGTGAAACACGTGTACTAGGTTAATGAATCAGCTGAGTTACAATTTATTCAAATGTTATAAACAATGACCTTATTTATTACATTTCAACACAAACGAATATTTTAACAGCCTACTTACTTCATTACTAATGAAAGCAGTTGTAAAGTGAAAAAGAGATTTAAAATACTTTCAGACGAGGTGTAATCTGACATACCAAGAGGAGAAAAGCGAAGCACGAGCGCTAGACCTTACTACTTGTTTTATGAAGCGTTTTTTCGTAATTTTAAACCCTCTGAATCAGCGGCCGGCAACCTTTTGGAAGGCAAGGGCCCGCGGGCCGCGCGTTACCGACCGCTGCTCTAAGCTTTTGTTTAGATTATACTAGATAAATTTGTTCTTCGGAATATAATGTTTGTTTAGCTATGTGCTTATATTTAGCACATAGTTCTTTTATTTTTTTTTATTATTTGGGAGGTCACCGAACAACCACACGAATGTTAAGAGACAACCGTGGTCTATAGATGACATTGATATCATAGGTGCGTCCAGAGGAGGGGTGTTAGGTAGGTATATCTGCTACCCTACCCTCTGTATGGACCGTCCAGTATAGACCTACCCGGCAAGTTGCTGCACAGCACTCTACTACCTGTGGTCTTGTTTGTAATGACCTATTAAACCTGTGCTCGACTCTTACGAGCTGCCTGAAAGATTTTACATAAAACACCCGGTCCAACTCGGGTGCTACTATACATATTACTGATATCTGAATACCACTGATTTCGTGGTAGACTGATGAAATGAAGCTAGTATTATTACACAAACGACAAAAGCATAATGAATATTAGTACTTTCAACCATCTACTTTTTTTACTAGTACCTCGTTTTAACATGTTAATAATAAAAATGTAATGTTATAACCAGCGTGTTAGTATGAAAAGGGCATTGAATGTGGAGGAAGCCAGGCAGGTCTGAGAGAATCGTGAGATTTGGCACTCGATACTATCTGCCTTACCTGTAAGGGACTTGGCGTGAAGATATGTGTGTCTATAATTATTGTATAACATAAAAGTAAAGAATACTTATATTTTAACATACACCTATGTGACGGTAGTGAAACAGCAAATCCGGATATTTTGACTAAGGTGCCAAGTTTATTAGGTAAATTTGTAAAGTTAGAGCGTTTTAGTCAAAAGCTTGGCTCTACTTGATATTTGATATCATGAAATTATTTTGTTGAGATAAGTATATCTATTATAAAATAAAATGTTATAATCAATTGCAAACAATTATTTATTTATTAATTATGTTGCATATTTGCTTAAAGAAACTGAGGAAGAAGAAGTATCCTGTGTATTAGATCAGGATATGGTTTCACTATATTTAAATACATAAGTTATTTTTAACAACTATTGAGGCATAATTAAGGCACAAATATTTTAACCTCGATATTTATAATCTCTTTATTTTCGTCTTCGAAATATCTTTCTTTAGTGGCGTATTCATTTCATGGGTTTTATTCAATAAGTATGCATTTTTTTATGGCTGTTATTTAAACAGACAGGAGTATGAAGTTAGAACATTTACAGTTTCGGTATATGGACAAATCCAGGTTACAAAAAGTATAATATTAGAAATATTTTTAATTGGTATTGTGAGTGCCCTAGTTGTACCTCTGCCTATAACTTAGGAGACACGGGGGCGAAGATTATTTTTTTAGATTATAAATAAGGTGTAGGTATACATATCCCTTGTTTGTCGTGGAGAATACATAATTATCTTCCGAATAACGCGTAACATAATAATTGTATTAGTTGAATTTTGACAAACATACTATTTTATATCAACTTATTATACTAACTTATACTTCTAACTTATTATACTTCTAACTTATTATATTCGCATAGTAAGTTTACTATAAGTTACCTGCTCAAATCTGATGGAACGAAATACGGTTTATAAATATTGTTTAATGGGTACATTAGGAAATTTAGAAATAAGTGGGTCTACCATTTCATTATTATAATTTTGTTGATATAAATGGCTCTGCAGGTGCATTCAGCACGACACATTCGGTACTAAATTTGACATCAACTAGTGTGATTAATAAATATTTAATTTGCAACAACGCTACAAATATATTATTATAAGATTTGCAGTACACTGATTGATTCTATTAAGAAGAGTGGTCAAGATTTAAAAATATTTAGTTAACGTAGTAGGCGTAATAAAAAAAGGTCTCATATTTATTCTATGTTACGCACTAACCAATTTAATAATTGTTTTAAATTTAAAAGCATCTTTGCAATTTGGAAAATTTGGGAGTACTAACATTTTTTTTAAATAATCATAAATAAGTATTGAAAACACATTTCGCTCTGTATTAAATATATCAGTTTCATGTCAGGATAATGTAATATAGATGATTTAGGCTATTATAAATTGAGAACTAGTATATTATAAGTAGGTATATCTTACCTTACTACCTTTTATTTGGAGGATAAGGGATAAAACTATGTAAATTGGAAAGCATAGATTGGCTTAGTTACAGCTTTCTGTTCAGTAACTACGAAATAATATCAAAAAGAGAAGAATCCCACGAGTGCAGTTGGTCGTATAGAAAACGCAATACTGGTTTAAGAAAAAATGTTGTAAGACTTCCGCCGTCGAGACTTCCGGCAACGCAGTCGACGGACATATTCCGTAATTCATAATATCTCTAATTTTAAAATATTTGATAATATTCCCTAATTCAACAGCATTCCAATAAAATATTATAAATGCGAAAGTCTGTCTGACTGTCTGATACACTCTATGGCTAAACCGATTTTAATTAAATTTGATATGCATATAGCCTATTGGTTCAAACCAGAGTTCAAACGTATAGACTCCATAAAAAATATATCTCAAGGACTTTTACTAATTAGGTAGTTTATGTTTTTATTACAATTATCAGGTGTATATTTAAAATTGTCTTTGTTGTAAGTTTGATTCGCTCTCCGGCCTTGTATTCTAAATTCAAAATAGGAAAATTCACATTTATAAAGTATCACTAAATTAAAGTTCTGTTAAAATAGTATTAATTAATATTAATTACAGTAATTATTTTTTTAAATATAATTGTACAAAATTTTATCATACCGATTAAGCAGTTTAGCTGTTAAAACCTGGCTGAAAAGGGTAACAGTACCTACTCAAAAAATAACAATGAGAATACAAAAAAGTTTTTAGTAATTTCCTTGATACTAGTTTCATTCTTAGTAGTGTACCCATTTTAGATAACCTATCTAAGATAGGGTTACTTGAGATCTGTAACCAGCTAACCACTGCACCGTTTTTTTTAAATATCTTAGCACTATCCTATCCTATGGCCTATCTCTGACTGCAAATATGTTGTTGGAATTGGCCGATAACGTAGCACGTAGATATTTACGAGTATATTTAGTAATAATTTGTATACATATGTACAATAGTGGCTAATTTTATTTTTATATAAATACGACAAAATTATTTTTTGGTTATCATTTTATTTTTAAATAATCGCCTCTGTGTTTTATGAGTCCTATGTTGGCGTTGAGTACATGAGGTCTTGGATTCGATTTCCAGGTTCGGGAAAGTCAAATGTGATTTTTACATTTTGTAATGAAAGCGCTGTAGATCGAGTTTTGTACAACAGATGGGGATAAGTTTCCCATCTATTAAATTGTGGAACTATTCTGGCAGTCGAGAATAATCTGGTTGTACCTAGGATTACCTCTTTGTAAGGATACTTATTTATATAATTATATTATAACTGTAAAAGAAAGTAAACATTTAATTATAAACTTTTTCGTGTACTTTGCCTTCGCGCGAACATACTTTTATAATTAGTAATTATGAGGAATCAATTATGAGGTGGCTCGGTAAATGAAACCAGGATTAATCGATTTCTTTGACTACAACCACTACGACTGCCGTTTATTAATAACACGGTTACAGCCTTTTTAAAGTAACCAAATGAATATATTAAGATGAAAATATAATTCATTATTTCATTAATTTTGATTTGATATTATTCTCATACATCAAACAACTATGACGCCATATAGTCTGGGCGCTTAATTGTAAAAATGTGGCACGAAATTTTTTAACGAAAGTGGTCTGATATGTGGGCCACAAGGCGATCCGTCCGGCTTCCACTCGAGAACGCAAAGAAAGTGGTACTATCGTCACTAGTCGGTACTCATAAGAGCGAGACGTGGCCGACATCGTCGACCGTGTGTATGACGTCATTCATTCACCTAGTCGGAGTCATATCCGAGTACGATTTATTGCTCAGTACGATTATACTGAGGCTTGTACTCCACGATGTTAGCCAAATCACTCCAAAACTCAGATTCATAATTTAGCAGTTACTTTGACATAAAACTATGATAGGACTTCTCGTAAATTTAGATTTAATCTATACTAATATTATAAAGAGGAAATGTTTGATTTTTTGTTTGTTTGAATTGAATAGGCTCCGAAACCACTGGACCGATTTTAAAAATTCTTCACCTTTAGAATACTACATTACATTATTCCTGAGTGACATAGGCTTTGTTTCATCAAAATCGATGCAGTAAAAGCCAGGTTACGCAGGCGAAGCTTCGTGAAACTGCTAATGTAAAATATTTTTGAACGTAAACCGAAAACCGGATTTGAAATAATGGAATTAAACGTTACATTTAAGCTTATATTGAACTTTCTATTAAAATGAAGAAAGTGTTTTCTTAAAAATAATAAACAAATACTATTTGATTTTTCTGTAGAAAAAATATATTTCGTGTCGACGACAAGGATTATGCTTGAACTGGCCTTAAATTTAAGCGACGGTTTACTGGACGTAAAATACTTGTTCTGAATAAGCTGTCGAATAAATGTTTTGTTGTTTTGAAAGCTTTTTTAACACGTGAATACTTATACAATACATACATCCAAAAAATCATATGTCATATTTTTGCACCATATTTTACCAGCGTTTAGAAAATATATAAAATAATATATATTATATTGTCTTTGGTACTGTCCCTTAGAATGACCGTAACAATACAACAGAATACAGAAATCCTTAGCTATAATTACTTTTACATATGATCATTAATTTTGTCAACAATATTGATGTCGGATTATATACATTAAGAGTTTTGCTACGGAAATCCCGTTATTAACGCAATAAATTCAAACAAATCTATGGACCCACGTTACACGTTAAGAATTTTCCCTTACGGAATTGATCTACATGGGGCGCCATTTTGTTTCCGAATTTTGAAACGGGATTCTGTAAACGAATTTCGAATGTATGTGGCAGGCTTTGTAGAAAAGCTTTTACCATTCTATAATTGGATGGGAAAAAATATAAGCTGAAATGAAACCTAAGTTTTCAAAAGCTTAAATGTTAAAAATATCCAATTATTCAAATGTATATAAATAACTCCTATCTAGTATTATTTTGAAGAATTGTGTATTTACTCCTCCTTAGCAAATTTTATAATTGTAAATTGAACGATACCGTTCGGAACTGTTCGAAATTGCGAAAAACATTTTTGTAGTGTACATACATACTTATTCTTACGCTAAGTCCCAATACGAGGATTTTTTTATAATATTGGAAGACAAACAAGCAGACGAATTTCCTGATAGTAAGAATTTCACGCCGCCGAGAGACGCCAAAGGTGGTGTGGGCCTCGAGCAAAAGTAAGTTTATCAGCTACCTATATCCTCCAAACCGGAACACGTCAACAGCAAGCACTGACGTTACGTGAGGAAGACAGAGATATTGTGTGCTTAATGGCACGATCCTTGCAAAACTGCCTGGCTTCATCCACATTCATTAAACTTTTTATTTTATTGAATCAGGCGTTACTTCCCATCTACTAATGTTCCCACCTCCCACCTCCGCGACCACAAATAGAGTCCGAACACGGGAAACAATCAATACAAACACGCCAGTTTCGGAAACTCTTGACACTGACAAAATTCGAGCGATTTGATGTTTAGGATGGATTGGATGGTTAACCTAGGTCTCTCTGAGTACCACCATCCGTCCGCATTTGCGTATTCTTATATTGTATTTACAGAAAAGTTTGTGGTTTGATTGTGTAAGTATATAAATATCGTTCTGTTTCTATTTATTATTATTTACAGGTTGGCGATCAAGTGATAAGTGTAAACGGTTATCGGGTGGATGACGCGGTACACGCAGAATTGGTGCATTACATCACAACGCAGTCCAGACTTAAGATTAAAGTGAGACGTAAGTATATGAGACGAGACACATGCTTTACTTCGTTTTTTTTATAAAATACCTTCACTCCCGTATCTCTAAAAAGTTTTAAAGCAGATTTAAAACTAGGGCATCCGTAGCTAATCAATGATACTAGTTTCCACAATGGGATAGGTGGCAAACCCATCGTCAATCGGGCACTTATCCACTGGTCCCGATCAACTCATATGATGGAAAAAAGGCACATTTTCTTGATTGCCCGATTCAGGATTCTTACCCAAGACTTTATGAAATTAAGTCCAACAACGGACCACTAGACTACCGAGGCGATCAAATTTTAGTTTTTTTCTAGTTACTTTATCTTTTCAATACATAGGTTTAAAAAGGTACAAAAACGTTAGGTTAGGCTAGTTTATTAGTCTAACTTAGTGAATTTTAAAGTTTGTATTTGCGGATTAGCTCAAACAGCTGGCGACCACGAAATAAATGGGTTTTTAAAATAATATAAATGAATCCGATTACGTATATTAGTATATTGAGCTACAACCCTTTTACCAGTACGTCAGTGCGGATTTGTCCGTATCCGTTCGCAATATTACGCACCGTGGGAAGCAGGCTTTACATCGCTGCAACCAAATTTTATTTCCAAATTCTCATAATTTAGCCGTTGTTGACACAATTTACTCTCGCGATACATTTCTACAGCACGTGCTTGATCAATTACGAAAACTCTACAACTATTTCAATAAAATCAAATCTGATTAGGTTCAGCTAAACAACAGTTATTAAATTAAACTTACTTCGTTTGTCTAGGTCACTTGCTATCTGTTTAATTTAATAGCTAGTAAAATGTTTATCTCTAGGAATTGTTTTTATTGTTAATTACCAGTACTTTTAAGTTGCACGTGTGCCTTTAAACAGAAAGGGATTCTGAGTTATGACATCGTTTTTATGTCTTTATTACACGACACAGCGACTGGGAACCAAGTTCATTTATTTGGTAATTGATGACTACTTGATAACTAATTTCTAAATAAAGCTGCATATGCATTTCAAAGAGCTATCAGCACACTGCGAGTACGTTGAACAAACAGCTGACCATCAAAATCCTACCATTTATCTAAATCCACCTAAATCCTTTGACTACGTCCCTGTTACCCATACTTTCAACAAGTATTGGAGTCCTTGTCACATATTAAAGTAGAATATCCCATAATAGCAGGAAATGCAAGTCTGCCCTAAAATATAACCACCACAATTTACCGTCGCTGACGGTTATATAAAGCAAAGCTTATTTAAAGCAATGCTTTGCTTTAAAATCGACTGAATGATATGGGATAGCTTTACGGCGTTGACATGTAACAACCCCGTTGCCCTTTGCTGAAATAAATAAGAAATTTAAATAACGAGTTATTCTACTAGTGCAACCAGTCAAGCTAGGTGGTAGAGTTCTTCATCGACTCGAATGAATTGGTACCATTTTAGAACACTTGCTTTGTATCCGAGGTTTGAAGGGTGACGTAAAAAAGCTGCAGATGCCAAATTTACTTATTTAAGAAGATTTTAACTTAATCGCGTCTGTGGTCTAGTTTTCCGGTGGGAGATTTTGTTTCGAATCCCGATTTAGGCAATGAGAAATGAGTTTTTCACTTTGCAATAAAAACAACCTGGAACGAAATTGAATAATGCCTGGTTAACGATAAGTTTTCTTTATATCACATTGTGGGAATAAGTAGTACCTTCAGCTAATCGTGTACCTCTGCCTATCTCTTCGAGGATACGGGACATACTTACGTACTTTCAAAAACAATTAAGTAATTAAGTAATTGTTTTGTATACTGTATAACCTAAATTTCATTTGGAAAGAATTCTTAAATGACTTTATAGTAAACTGTCAATTTCCAAGATGATTTGTTTTTAAATACTAACTCGCCTTTTGTATATTTTACATATTACTTTACCTATTCCTGCCGCCTGCGGAGAGTTGACAATCTCCCATTAACGTAACGTTATGTCTATAGGTGGTGGATATTTCTTGTCATAATCAGAGACTGACTATATTTACTTATGTTTTATTATTTTGTTTTCAGATGTTGGGATGATACCGGTAAAGGAGTAAGTATTAATTTATCTACAGCTTTTATAATATATAGCTGTAGCTTCCCCGTGTTAGTTTGGATCTGCTGAGTAGAATAGACCATCTGCCATTTCTTATCTAAAAACTCGCCTACTAATTTGAGATCCTGTAAAATGGGGCTGCTGCTCTCCCCTAGAGATTCTAAAATAGTTGACAGATATAAAACAAACAGTCTTATGTCTTTACTTGAGTTGCTTGATAGATTATTCTTGTACTTTTACGACTACTTTACTCCTATTTAAGCGGTAAATGAAAGGCTACTCAAAAAGTTGAGAGTATGATGGTCCTGGCGTAACCTACCGTTCATATCTTTCTCAATCTCCGTATTACTTTGCCCCCTCTAGGCCACGGCCTGGTGACGCTCCTGGATACAAATACTAAACAGACAACAAACCCTTGGCCCCATCTTCCAATGGTAATCTAAAAATAATCATTTAAAGACTTAAATTATTTTAATATACTTATAATAATTATTATTTTATCATTGGACTTAAATTATTTCTCCGTGTTGGTCCCAGTCCGCTGAGTAGAAAAGACCATCTGCCTCTCTACCAGACAGCTCGTAGGAGGAGATCACAGTTTAAAATCAAAGTCATTCCCAATAAGTCTACTAGTGGTCGAGTGCTGTGCAGCAAATCGCCCGGGTATGCCTCCACTGCGTAGTTATTCTATCCGCCGTAACTACAGTGTCATGTTTCGGTCCGGAGGATAGGATAGCCGGCAGATATGTACAATAGGTCTATCACACCCCGGCCATAGGACAGGGACGCACGCATCTGTGGTATTTATAGGCTATGGTTGTATATTACAATGAAGAGAGCCGTTTGCTTTTTCAACGACCTCTCATATAAAAAAAGACCACTGGTGGAAGTGCAGCTTCTTGCCCGGGTAGAGATCCACCGTCTTACCTATTCCTGCCACCATAAAGATAGTGTTATTTTCCGGTCCAGAGGATAGGGTAACCGGTAGACTTGCACAATAGGTATAACACTCCAGGTATAAGACAGCAACTCACCGATAACATCTATGACGTCTATAAGCCATGGCTGTTTTTTTTATTGAAATATAAAATTAATAAACACTAAAGGATTTTTTTTCATTCCTATTTTTAGTTTTTTGTGTTTGTTACCACCAACAGCCAAATTAATAACCTATCTACAGATAAAGATAGGCTTTCTAGAGTTTTAGTGAATTTATTAATTATTGAAAAAATAGCAGCTAACCGCTGACAACTACCTAAATATCTAAAATAGCACGATCTCTTATCATAGGTAGGTTATTAATATTGGCCGTAAATTAATATAAATCGGACATTTAGAACTAATAGAAAGATAAGGGTCACTCTTGAAATTTAAGCTATGTTTTATTAGAATCTGTCAGGTAACAGCGTCAAGGTATTTTTCATAGAAGTAAAATCTCTTATCTTTTCTCATAAATGAAGTGCCTATAATCAGGGACAGGGTTAGGGTGAATCGCGTTTGGGCAACCGTCCAGGGCAATGCATACAAAAAGGCGCCAGCTCGCTTATTGGGCCAGGCATACTTATTAACTTACCAAATAGTTGAAAATAATTAATTTGTTGAAGTTAAAGAAGTTTTCACTTTAGCGGCGTTGCACACTTTTTTTGGAATGGGTAAAAACTTCTAAACTCGCGTCAGGACACGTAACCTGATCGAAAATTCGTAAGACGGCGCAAAGCACTTGCACGAATAAGGCGGCGCAGGGTGCTTGCGCGAATAGTAGGGGAGCCCGCGATGCTAAATGTGTAGTAACTCCAGCGTCATTGGGACGCATTGCACTTTGTCGATTAAATAGTGGAGAGTAAAAAAGGTCATGTAAGGTTTTTCTTTTTAGCGGTGCGTTAAGTGTCTAGAAGCTAAAATAGCAATCCCAGTCGCTTGATCATAGCCTAACTCATCAGATATTAACAATTTATATGCTTAATGTGTCTCCGATGACAGAAATATGTCAATCAGACAGATTGCTGTAATCGACATTTAACACATATGACTTGGTTTTTGAAAGTTTCTGAACCTCTTACTCTCGCAGTTTTTGTTTAAATCATCAGAAAATTCAAACATGGACTTATTGGCATGTAATAAGCCCGCCATACTTTAATCTGACACGCTCAAGTATATTTTCAAGCAAAAAAAATTAGACAGACGACCCAACATGCGCGTCCCTATATAGAGATTTGATACATAATGGAGGTGTTTAACAATGGTACAGGGTATCTCCTGTATCTTAATCTGACGAGTCTGAGTTACTCCAGAAATCCCCTTTTGGGCTCCCCTGCTAGAATGTTCGTGTTGTCATGTTTGTGTACGATTGCGAAATAAATGAATATTTATTTTACCGCCTATGTGGTCTAGCGGTCCGGGTGTTGGACTTGACTGCATGAGGTCCCGGGTTCGAATCCCGGGTCGGCCAACATAAAGAAAATTGGATTTTTCCAATTTTCTAA
>NJDC01002737.1:3409-44232 GCA_002245475.1 Calephelis virginiensis | reverse complement strand
TGCTAGAATGTTCGTCTGTCATGTTTGTGTACGATTGCGAAATAAATGAATATTGTATTTTACCGCATAAATGATAGTACTTTCATACTGATAATTAAATTCCCTAACCATTCCAAAATATCAAGAATGCACAACGTTAATATTCAAGTTTTTACTTCTGCCGGCACTCCCGGAGTGCAACCCGTTCTTTTTATGAATAGTTATTTGGGGGCGTCGTATAAATACGCCAAGGGTACTTATAGTGCAGGAAATTGCATTGAGTAAAATTATTTATATAATTTCCTTTGAAAGTAAATGTTTTGAAATAAGTTTTTCTGTTTAATTATGACATTAAAACCAAGAAATACAAAATAGTTTTTGTGCAATTGTTACATAAATACATACTATGCTTACGGTCGGGGATAAAAACCGACTTTCTTAGATGTGGTTAGGGTTATAGCCATGCTTAATATGGATCTAACGAAGTTATTTATCTTCATTTCAGGAAAGAGCAGGAATCTCTCTCTTGGCAATACGTGTCAGAACGAGGTTCCCTGAAGTCTGAGGTGTCATCATCACCAACTCTTTGTCACAACATAGACAACCTAACAGATTTGCGCCTGTCTTTACTAGTCCCACCGAGAGCGAAGCTTGGATGCGGGTAATTTTTATGTTCATATTTTTGTAGTGTTAGGAAAACAAGCAAACCTAAAGGAGAACAAGTGTCATTTTTCTGTGTTTTGACTTTTTTTTTGTCGAAACCCACGAGATTATTTTAGTGTCATTTTATATAAATAAAATTTATTGTAAAGAAACAGTGTGTAAGATATTCTTAAATTAGGATAGATTATTATTGGAACAGCGCTTAGCTCAAGTTTTTTCTTTCATTTTTTTTTGTTTGTCTTTATTATTAGAAAGCTAATGAACTGATTTGGATCGAGTTTTCAGTGGTTAAAGGATTTTGGTCCAATTAAAAATTTCATTAATGGGACTGATACTTCGCGTTTGATAGAAATACATAAATTTCAGTAACTACTCTGCTCCTTCGGGGAAGACAAATTAAATCAAAAATGTCGATAATTGCTGGAGCTGCTTTCCAATCTTATTTATAAAGTATCTTCACGCCCATATCCCCAAAGAGGTAGGCAGAGGTACAACCAAGGCACCCACGACTAGCCGAAGACATTAAGTCCCACAATGTGATAGGTGGCAAGCCTATCGCCAACCGGGCACCTTTCCAATCCCGACCAACATTTTTTTTAATTAGAAAATTGGGAAAATCCAATTTTCTTTATGTTGGCCGACCCGGGATTCGAACCCAGGACCTCATGCAGTCAAGTCCAACAGCCGGACCGCTAGACCACAGAGGCGATTAGATTAGATTCGACACAGAGAAATAATCTTATTTATTGCAATTAATAAGTCTTTTTGTGACTTAGCAGTTAGCACTATAAACCTACCTACATACTAGTTCTCCGTCATTCATCTAATCCTTAAGTCATAATAGTCGACTTTAATTTTTCAAATGTTTTATTAGTTTTTCTGCTATTCAGGCCTCGAATGAATCCATTTGCTTTAAAATCCGTTTAGTACTTCTCAAATTACCTATAAATGTTTTAAAATACCGATTTTGTTTTGTATATTATGTATACATAGGTGGAATACTATAGTTAATTGATGTATACCTTCATTTACAAAGCAGCAGGGATAATTAAAACTATAGTATTAGAATTTACATCACTTACCAACTTTCAATAAGTGCATTGTACCTTTATTTATTTACGTACAACAAACAAGCAGAATTTTAGAAATTTTTAGTTTTAAAATACTGACTTTGTTAAGAAGAAGACACAGCTAGGACATTTTTAGGAAATGAGCAACACTGCTGTGTTTTATTATGCTAGACTCAGAATGACAAAAGACGAAAGGGGATGGAAAAATTAAATACTTACTACATTTAGCTTAAGAAGAGAACGATATACTCGTATCTTTTCAGAATGTAAATATCTGTGTCTCAAACTTTTCTTCGAACTAGGCAAACACTATTATTGGGTGTACGTAACACACATCTTTATTACTACTTGCCTTTTACGTAGCTACGTAAATATAGAAATTAAGATAGGTTACCGTTAACTAACATGAAAATAAAATAATAACTAAGTAAATTACAAGCCACACGCGAACGAATCAAAAGTAAAAACATTTGTAATTATCCACTTTCAACAGACAGATCGTTGGCCGTTCGATGACTAGATTGACTTCAACATACTAATACACCTGGATTTTCACATAATACATAAAATCAATAAATTCATCGCTTTTATTAGCGTCCTATTTTATGCTACGTGAAATCATCCTAAATACTGAAAACATAAAACTTTACTGAAATAAAATAAATGTGCGTTAAAAAGTTGCTACAAAATTATTTATGCATCCCAGCATTTTACTATATTGTTGTCTACAAATACAAAATTAAGTAGGTACATATGAGTATATTTTAATATTCAAATTGTTATTTCGTTTACATTCACTACAATCTAAATAAACAATTTTAAGAAACATATAAATAAATTTAACCCTATCTACCGTACACTATCACCGTGCCCAAACCTAGCCTAGCTATAAATACTCAAGTGATTATTAACTTCTCTTTGAAAAATAAATTTTAATAAGAACTACATTGAACGACATTTTTAAATAATCTCCAATATGAATAGGAAATGAACCCTGAAAAGCTAGTTTTTTAATATAGTTAATAATAGTTTTTTTACATTATGTATACCTACCTAATAACCTAATAAAAATTATGCAAGGGTGTTCAACATTGCATTTTTATTTCAGAATTTGTAAAGGGCCAGATTGGAAACCGGGAATATTTGTGCAATTTATCCGAGAAGGAGGGATAGCAAGAGAAGCAGGCCTTCGACCCGGGGATCAAATTCTGTCATGCAACGGTCAGGACTTTACTAATGTGACGTTTAATGAGGTAAACAATTTCTTTTAGTTCATAGTAAATAATTTAGAGAAAATCTTAGTACTGCGCTTAAGAATAATCCTCTTATTAAGAAACATAGACTAAAGTACTCCAAGGTTCAATCTGGTATTATGGTCTTTGTAACACAGTGATACAGATTATAACATCAACTTACTCTCTGACTCTTATTTTTGTCTTTGTTTATTATTAAGACAGTATAGGTGTAGATGCAAATAAATAGAGATATAAACAGATGCAAATTGCGCGGATTTAGACCTCAAAAATATTTGTGGTCACACCCTGAATACCAGTCAAGTCTTCGTATCGACATAACTCGTAAACTATAGAGAAGTGATCTAAGCTCGTATATAATACCACGTTCGAAAATTGGTTTTGTGTCAACAAATCTTTAAGGTTTTCAAGCCTAAAATTCAGAATAAGCAGTACACTTATTCAAAAAACATTTAGCTTATTTTTCAAGGAATAAGTAGGTACTCGTAGTAGGTAGTTTTAGGTTTGTGGCAGACTCGCTTTTTAATCGACTCCCGAAAAAGGAGGACGTTCTCAATTCGGCCGATATATGTTTTTTTATGTACGTACACCGATTTCACCAAGGTTTCTGACCCGATTTACGTTATTCTTTTTTTGTTTGATGCGGAATAGTTTCGAATTGGTCCCACAAAAATTTGATTCAGGTAGGCCCATTAGTTTTTATTTTATGAGCATTTTTTATCTAGTTTCACCTATCTCAAAGTCTATTTTTATTAAATTAAATCAAATCTCGGAAGTAAATTTGATCCACTTAGGGCCACTTGCACATTCCCGGGTTATTGTACAATCACCTTATATTTGACAATTTAACTCAATATTAACTATAAATTTTAAAGAAAAGAAAAAATTTCGCCCCAGACAGTATTAACTGTAACCCGGGAATGTGCAAGTGGCCCTTAGGTGACTTAGTGACAAGATTAAAGACACATCGGAATTCAGCAACATGCTCTAAAGATATTTAGTTAGGTTATAACATTATATATAGCCTTATACCATGCTATAAAAATAATATTAATACTTACTTATTTTTTTAACGTAGTTATTTTTATTTCGTTCTCCAGCTTAAAGATATAGACGCTAGACTAATATAATATCAACTATAAATATTATTGTAGGCTATTACGGCGCTAAAGGCACACGGTCGCTTGGAGTTGGTGGTGCGTGAGGGTGCAGGCGCGGAGCTAGTGTCGCCGGAGAGTTCAGGGTACAACAGCTCGGCGTCATCAGCGGCAGGCGAACGTAGTCCCGCTGCATCCGCGCCACCTCCGCCCGCTACGCTACGCCGCCGCCTGGCCAGCGTTGCCGAAGAAGCTGCTGACCGCGCGGATAGGTACACAATACATACGACACACTGTACGATACACACCACTTTTCTAGAATCGCCAAAGAAAGTGCTATCGGTGCTGGTATATACTGACTACACGCCACTGTTAATATACCTACCGTCTCCTCAGCATCGATGATGAGACTGCTGATGATACCGAAAAAAAGAGTCACCAGGCCCTTGATGGTCATCATTGACAGAAAGTACTACTTACGACGGTATAGGAATAGCTTCGATCGCCTCGTTGATCGTATAACGAACATTAGGCATGTACTCCTGCAACCAACCGCATAGCTCCGGTTTGATTCCTGACGGGAGTAGGCTTTCGTGTTAGATGTCTATATTTCCAGGTCTGGGTATTTATTAAATTTATCCTGGTATCTATTCAAGTACTTTTTTGTATTAGAATCAATGACACCCATATAAGAACACCCATATTCTATTAAATTAGTAATACATAATTATTATAAAAATAAATATCCCTGGACAAGTTATACAAATTGAATCTAGCCCCAGAGTAAACAAATTATATGCTTGTGTTATGGGTGTTAGTTAAAGATTCTAAAAAATCTTCCTCACTCAAATGTTCCTCACTCAAATGTATGCCTCCGTCGGGAATCAAACCGGAGTCTCGCAGTTAGTCGGTAAAATTAGACGTGTACGTCCCTCGACCAACGAGACGGTATTTGTATTTGTGTTATAATACTCTATACATGGACGATAATACGATATTTTTTAAGTAGCACGCACCAATCAATTAATTATTTGGCTCTGATAACGATGTATTTTGTTAGTAATGCAGATATTGACTACAATTATTAATTATTGCCTTACCTTCAGCAACACGCAAAAACACGTTAAATACAAAGTTCCAGGCACATACTTATCAAAAGGGGCGTGCAATAGAATCATATTTTTACCTTTACTTCTTTTTTTTTTAATGTTATAGGAAGGCAAACAAGCAGACGGATTTCCTGATGGTAAGAAATTCACGCCGCCTAGAGACACCAAAGGTGGTAATGGTGCGTTGCCAACCTGAGGCCGGAATGTTAGGCCTCGATCAAAAGTAAGTTTACCGGCTACCTTACCCTCCGAACTGGTACACGTCATGACGTTATGACTTCTATTTTTGAGATTTTATTACCACAGCCAGTATTAGAATTCTTGGCGTTATTTTATAAAGTGACATTCAGTTTCGTGATCATCTGACAGAGAAAGCTAAAATGGCCCTTTGAGAGCTTTGTGTGCTTAGTAAGATGAGACCTTCAAGTTGTCCAATCGCTTGCATATCTACATTATAATGAGTAATTATATACTCTTCTCATCTATGGTCTGAGCATCATCTTCTGCCTTTTAATGGCAACCGATATAGAGCGGCTCAAATCATTGACGACTGGGTACTTTTCGATTTGCCGTCTCATTAATAAACACCGAGTAAAGTACTCCAAGGTTAAACCACGTATAGCTTCTATTACAATATGATAAAGACTATAATATCAATTTAATTCTACTTCAACTTTAGTCCATGTTTATTGGTAAAATGGTCAGTGTTTTATGAACTTTATATCACATTCATTCATTCTCAACGCTAAGTTTCACCTACTGATATCTCATCAGACCCTAATTTTTTGCCACCGCTCGCGCTGCCTTGATGTACGGCATTCATCTATGGTGGAGTTTTGAAAATACATCCTCATCGAAGCATTCCTTAGTCAAACAAATTGCCAGCAGCGTTGGTACCAAAATGATTCGACTAGGGAACGCTCACGAAAAGAACTTTCTAATTCCTGAAAGCGTGGCAATACATCTGTAATTCTACTGGTGTTGTGGACGTTCGTACGTGCGGCATCACTTTCTACCAGTTGATTCATTTGCACGTACCACTCCTCTTCCATAAAAAAATCTGTGAAATACATCCAAGTCAATAGTACTTGTGGACATTTAAGAAAATAGGTACATTGGTAAGGTCACTGACACTGTTTGTCACATTCTCGATATTGCGAATGTTCGTATGTGGTGGTGATCAGGTAGCAGTCTCCTCAAGAATGTTCGAGTTTCTCATTAAACAAAATTTCATACCATTTATTAAAAATATATATTTTTTAGGTTAACCATGAATAGAATAAAAAGGCGAACATGGGACAGCATAGATTTTGATTGGAAAAATGACGACATTCATAACTTTGACGTACCTTCTGACATCGAACCAGATTACGATTGTCCTAGTATACCAAATAATCCTCATACATTTGAAAACAAGGCTAATTTACGATTGAAACAAAAAGATTATGAAATACCGAAAGCGAATACGTTAAATAGAACGATTATAAATTTGACCGCCGATGGTGCAACAATACAGTGTAATTACGATAATACATCTAATTTTAAGTGCAAAAATCAGTTCGTACCAAACCAAATAAATAGGAGTAATGAAAAAAAATCTACAGTTGTTGAAGTTCATCATTTAGAAACACCTTTATATCCAAAACCACCGATTAATTTTTGCTCTTTATCAAAGAATGAATCAAATATGGATTCGAACAGTATATCTAGTTCTAACACGTTATCCAGTGCCATCGCCGAAGAAATTCAGAGGAGAAGATTAGTAAGTACAAAATTCCAAACAACAGTATTTTTTTTAAATAATTAATTGTGACTGAATAGATAACTATTGCTCGACATATTTTTTTACACTATTGACGATTTTATCCACCCGACCTACAAAAAGGTTTATTCCTTTATTATTGTGTATATTACCTTTCATATCCAGTTATGTTAATTATTTTCTTTCCAATATATGATTTAATCAAATTAAGCCCGAAATAAAAATTGCTCAATATTATACCCTATATACATGATGTCAGTGCCTACACATTCTGTATATAGCGGATAATAATGACAACCTTTATTAAGTCCAATTTTCCCGAAGTGTTTCCAAAAGACCATTTCACCATTTTCCTTTGTCCAACCGTGCTACCTAGCACCCTGTACAATAGTAGGGAAATACATCATCCAAATATGCTGGAAAATATGTTTTTAAGTTTTGTACAGGCAGAGAGGCTCCTGACACCCGTCGAGTTTGCTGGTAATCCCAAAAACCAAAATGAAGCTTTTAAAAGAGGCGAAATTCTTACACGCATTTTGTAGTTCAAATCATAGTCTTATGGCAAAAGATAGCTTTACGCCTATTGAGAAAATCTTTTATTTTATGATAATGGAAGGCAAACAAGCAGACGGATTTCCTGATGGTAAGAAATTGACGCCGCCTAGAGACACCAAAGGTGGCAATGGTGCAGGATTAGGAAAAGCGGTGGTACCAATCCGGGCGAGTCGCTACAAAACTCTACCACCTAATAGGATGTCACGTTGTTAGTGACGTTAAACCTATGCTCGCCTTTTATGAGCTGCCTGTCAGGAAGGCAGATGGTCTATTCTGCGAAGTAGCCCGGACCAACACGGGGAAAAATCTCTAAACCTACCAGTTACCATACCCTCCGGGCCGGAACATGACAGAGACATTGCGGCGACAGGAATAGTAAGAATACGGGTGTGATACGGTGTTACTTTAACAGAAGTAAGGTAATGGAGAGTACCTAAACGTCAATTTTTGAATGTTTTTTTAATTTATTATTATTTGCATGCAGAATAAGAAAGATTCGTCGGAGAATGAAATTATTCCATCTGTGGTAAAAAAGTTAAATGTGACTAAAGCGCTTGACAACGATCAGAAGAAACACCACGATGCCCTGATGGATGAATTTAAAAAAGTCCACAGAAAGATGTTTGCAAACCACGATCCAGTGACCGACGGAGGTTTCAAAAATGGTTTGGTAAGTGATATTTTATTATTGTATCAACCTCAACGAAAAGTGCTTTACGCATTGTTCGTAAACCAGTTTGTGCTATTTTTCTATACATTGGCACAAACATAAATATAAATAACTAGACAAATCACATCTAACTCAAACTTTTATTATGGTCCGACCAAGCTTATTGGTCAAAACAGTTCGAGCTATTTTTGTATGCATTGGCACAAATATAAATATAAAGGAATCCCTAGATAAATTACATTTAACCCCAAAGTAAGTTAATGCCATGTTTGTGTTATGAGTGTTAATCAACGATATACATAGAAATACTTAAATAAATAAATACCAATAGATACGAGCACTAATACTTGGTAACAATACCAATATACATTCAACAAGCATATAATTCGCATACTTTTGGGTTTTATTCACTTGGTATAATTTAAACATGGGTTTTATTATTATTATTATTATTTTGGTATTTCACGGATATCTTTATTAATGCTGAATATGTATATCAAAATTGTTGTGATTAAATTTGCTTATTTTCCAAACAAAACAAATATTACAAAAAGGTTTTCGCTTAGAAGTTTTTAAACTGGATAAGAATACCTACCTGCACATAAACTTACAACTAGGTTAAGCTCTGCAGCGTATGCTGTTCAAAAAATGAGACAATTAACCGATGTTAAAATCGCTTGGATGGCCTATTTTTAGTTATTTTCACTGCTCTGTTTACTCTGGGAGAGTTCTGCCGAAGTTAGTACTATATTTATTTTACGAAGCAGAGCCAAACGAACAATTTATAACCTAGGTCCAAGAGTTTCCCCGAGAGAAACTTTTAAAAAAATAAAAATTCTAACTGCAACATCCCAGAATATCTTTGAAATTTTATAATTTAAAAAAAATATATATATATGTTTGAAGAAATATGAGTTAATTTAAAAGAAATTGTGATATACACTGTGTAAATAGGAATAAAATAATCTTGCTGTGCATGTGTCTCGTCTCCACAGAGTAAGCCATTCTTTCATGGGCCAATGTCAGTTTTAAAATAAACTTCCCAATTATATGAAAGACATTCCAATTAATAAGTGAGATTAATTGCTCCTCACGTTAATTCTACTTTTACTAATATTATAAATGCGAAAGCTTGTGAGTATGTATGTATGGATGTTTGTTACTCTTTCACGCTCGAATGGCTGAACAGATTTATCTGAAATTTGGAACACAGATATATTGTGACCTTGATTAACATATAGACTACTATTAATCCCGATCGCACTACGGGTTTCTGAAAAAACGCGGGCGAAGCCACAGGCAACAGCTAGTCTCTCATAAATATAATATATCATTACTTTAATTATGGTATACATATTTTAAAATGAGGAAAAAAGACAATCCCGCTGAGTTTCTTGTCGGATCTTCTCAGTCTGCGGCCGCGTTCCGAGTTTTTGTAGATTTTAGAATTACATATTATATAGACGCGTTACAAGTGACTCTTGTCAGATTAACGTGAGAAAAATTCTATTCTACCAATATAATTAATGTTTTTGTGATTTATCCCTAATAGTAAGAAACAACCGCCACCATAGATACCTTAGATGTAACTGGTGCGTTGTTGACGAGACTATGCTTCGTTTATAGTACAACTGGTGATCCTACCCTCCAGCATGGACCACGACAACGGCGAGCACTAGCACTATGGCGTCAGGAATAAGTAAGGCGGAGGATCATATCTGGCCGATCTCACACTACAACTTTGTTATGACTGACTGCACTAGTATAAAGTTTTGCAAAGCCGACTGACGATAATGTCGTCACATCCCGACTCCGTCAATTATGATAATAGATAGATCGAAAGTTCTTTCATGTTTTTAGTAAGAAACTATATTGTAACATTTTAGGTGGCGACCTTATTTCTTTGATCTGAGGCGGCGACGTTTAAGCAAATTTTTAAGCAATTTTAAATCATTCGCAATCAAAACATAATTCTATTACATTATGTTAATATTCGCATTAATATAGAATTTGACTATAGATTTATATCTAGTTTATGTTACCCAAGAAATATCTATACAGAAGAGAAAGGGAATTGCATGTAAAACATTTTTGTAGCCTTGTTATATTAATTTCTTATGTAAAAAACAATATGCTAATATGTTTAAGTCGTTTTAACATACTTAGCTAATGTTAAAATAAAATAAAAAAATAAAATTACAAATGAGGCTAGGCATGCACCTAGTTTTCGAAACTTAATTTCTCATTATCTGATGATTCCGATATTTTGAAATAATTGATAGCCTCTTTGGCCGAGGGGTTGGCGTAAACACCTTACTCCACCGCTTAACTGCGAGGCTCGGGTTCAATTCTCGACGAGAGCAGACTTATGTGATGAATATCGATAAAATGTTTATTTTATTTATTACGATGTCAACTTAAGTATTAGTGTGTTTTAGCAAAACAGAAGCATATAATTTGGTTACAATTGGGGTTAGATCAATCTGTGTCATTTGTCCAGAGATATTTATTAATTAATTAAACGTTGTACCATATTAATATTAACAACTAGAATAAAAAATAATAACCCTTACTAGTAACGCGAGTGAACGGTATTTAACATAAATATAAAATTAAGTTTTAGCCGCCGGCGTCGTAATTATAATTTCCGTTTTTAATATTTTATTTCAGACATTGTAGTAAACCGATTTCGAGTATTTAAATACGTAGATAATGAGTTACGCATGGTTGCGCAGTGGGTAATTCTGCTGAAACTGCAAACTCACTGAAGTATGGCTGAATGCTGTTAAATCATCTTTTTTCTGTAAATTATTTGACTATTTGATTGCCTCTGTGGTCTAGCGGTCCAGCGTTGGATTTGACTTCTTTAGGTGTCGGGTTTGATCCCCAGGTCGGGCAACAAGAAATAATAACTAGAAAATGTATATTTTTAATTTTCTAACAAAAAATAACGTATAAAATGTATGGTCATAGTAGTACTACATGTATGGTCGATGAGTACAACACATTAGGAGTACAACAAAAATTTAATAATGTTTTGATATTTATAGAAAGCAAAAATTTAAGACCATTTTAACAAAATGGGTTAAGTGATAGGTAACATACGTACTATACTACGTAAATAGTTAAGGTTTATTGTACTTACAAATAAACTAGGTATATGGTCAGTAGATCGCTTTTTTTAACTACTTTTAAACAAACGATCGTATATATATACCTGTCGCTCGAGTACAACTTAAAAACAAAGAAAAATATACTCACAGTTTTCACTAGCAGATAGAGTAATTCCTCATAAGAATTAGGTAACAACAATTAAGATTTTGTGTAAAACTAGTTGGAATATGACGATGTTTAACATTGTTGAAAATTCAGAGCTGTCATTTTTTTATATATTGGAAGGCAAACAAGCAGACAGATTTCCTGCGATCGAAATCCAGGTACGATATTCACGCCTACTAGAGATACCAAAAGTGTTAATGGTGCGTTGCTACTCGAGGCCGGGATGTTAGACCTTGAGCAAAAGTAAGTTTACCGGCTACCTTACCCTCCGAACCGGAACACGTCAACGGCAAGCACTGATGCTATGGTTACTTTTTAAGGTTCAAAAGATAAAAAAAGAAAACTGTGAGAAAACTAGGAAAACAACACTTTAATTTTTCCTATGCAAAGAGAACGGATGAAACAATGTTCGCCGAGACAGCTAGTCTTGCATAACAATAAATTGTAGCTGCTATTGTATAAAAACACACTTTGGCATTTATGGATAGATTTTCAATTTCAGAAACCTTTCTTACCATTTTTTATGTTCTACTGAAATCGGGTTTTTATATTACAATAACGTATTTTCAGCCTTTTTATATTTCATTTGTTTTACTGTGCCAATAGAATAGGTTAGTACAAATGTACATACGTGAAGATACGAACGTACGTACGTGAAGATACGTACGTACGTTTGTACCAACCTATTTTGGCACAGTAAAACAAATGAAATATAAAAAGGCTGAAAATACATTATTGTAATATGAAAAACCGATTTCAGTAGAACATAAAAAATGGTAAGAAAGGTTACTGAAATTGAAAATCTATATATAAAATAAAAAGGCTGAAAATAGTTTACAGTCTGTTTAACTGTGCATATAGAATAGGTTGGTACAAATGTAGAGATTATATTACGTCATTCTGTGTGTTTTTTTGAAAGCTGATGTGATCGAGATGGTTCCTAGCAACATTGCGTATAGACTTTGTCGGGGGTTATTGAAAAGTTTTAATCTTAGGATTACTTTAGAACCTACACGTCTCTCAATCTGCGGTCTTAAATTTTCTCCATCACAGATTACCGCAAATATAGGGACTACATCCCCTTTAAGGGGTGCTCTGTTTGTCTGGTTGCGTGTTTTTTTCTTACTTTTATTTTTATTGTACACAAAAAAGTCAAAGCACAAGTATATTTGTAAAATTATACAAAACGCAAACTTGTCTCTAAAAGAAATTTCTTCTAGCAAAATAAAATTTTGGAAAAAAAATTGTTAAACCCGAAACACTCGTCGCTATTTATCTACTCATTTATCTACTCTGTGAAGGTACATAGCTAGATATTTTAATATAAGTAAAGCCTTAAATGAGATCAATGTAATATGACGTTGTCGATAAGTTTTATCACTATCCGATATGTTTGCTGTCAAGATAACGTGTTTTCGTTTTCACTAAAGGTACGTACGGTACTATCGATATCAATAGGCGGGTACACCTAGCACTGATATATTATCTGAAACATTTTTGAAATGTCTAGATACTTTTACGTTTCTTACATATCTTGAAAAAACGTCTAATTTGACTGAAGATATTCTCTTTAATAAACTTGAAACTTTCAATAGAATTTTGAAAAAAATAATAAAAACACCTTTTTAGTAGTTACTATAATTTTCTAGATTATTATTTTACGGGCTAACATGTTAATTTCAAAATTTTAAAGACTCTATTTTGTCTTTTTGTCGTGTTTGTATCAAAAGAGAAATGAATGTGGAGGAAGCTAGGGAAGTCGGTAAGGATCGTGACACTGGTCACTCGATACTCTCTGCTACGAGCGTGTTAATGTAAAGATATGTATGTATGTATGTACCTTATAGTTTTTAACATATAAATGTTTATAATGAGAAATATTTTTAATGTGGTTAAGAATACTGAAAACCATCAGTAAATGGTTACTTTAAGGTTTATTAATTTTAATGACAAAAACACATTGTATTCTGATGTGATATTTCCTGTTTATTTTTTTTTATTTTTTTATGATATTGGAAGGCAAACAAGCAAACGGATTTCCTGATAGTAAGAAATTCACGCCGTCTAGAGACAAAGCAAGTTTACCGGCTACCTTACCCTCCTAACCGGAACACGTCATGACGTTATGGCGGCAGGAATAGGCAAGGCGGTGGTACCAATCCGGGTGAGTCGCTAGAGTCGCTACGAAACTCTACCACCTAGTGTCACGGTGTTAGTGACGGTACGTCTATGCTCGTATTTTACGAGCTGCCTGGCAGGAAGGCAGATAATCTATTCTGCAAAGAAGCTCGTCCGAGCTTAACACGTTACATATTTGCCCGTGTTAGTCCTAACACGGGCAAATATGTAAGAATACGAGAATAATGAAAGAAATTATGGTGTCAGGAAATATTGATGTAATCTGATCTATGTTTCCTAAACATGAACATTGATTCTCAGACACAAGCACATAATAAGTAACAGTATGAACCAACACAACTAACGAATCTTGCATACAATGGTAATGTCTGCATTTGGAGAAGTAGTACAATTTACCCATCATTTATATTTCAAAACTAACCGATCCGGCGAATTTCGTTCACCTGGCTCTTGACAATCTCTGTCTCCCTTGTAGGGGACTTGACGTGAAGATATGTAAGATGACCTGTACATTCAAATGTTTCTCTACATTTTGGATTTCAAGTTATTTGGTCACTTTAAATTGAGTGTTGTTATGTCTGTAATTTCTAAGCTACAGAACTTATAACTTGCAAAAAAAATACGGGACAATCTATAAGACACTTAGTACAATACAAAAAAATATATATCGGACTACGCGTTAGTGAATTTTATCGTGTAAGATATTTTTTTCAACCTTTACCCCCCTGTCCCACGGAAACCTCTGTAGTAAGCGGGATAAAAAGTATTCTATGAACTCCATCGGAATATAAAGTACCTACTTACTTGCCGAATTTCGTTACGATCGGTTCAGTAGATTCGGCGTGAATCGCGGTTGAGATGCAGACAAAAAAAGACAAAAAAATAAAAAGTCTAAAAATGTTTAATGCTGCCCTTTATTTGGGCATTAGCTGCATGAGCCTATTTCTTTTAAATATTATGTTCAATGTACAGAATTTACTATTCTCCAGATTAATATTAATTACAGATATAGATAGATAGATATAAATATAGAAATCAATCTATGGATCAATAATAATTTGTGAACTCAACTGTAAGAGAAAAGGATTGATTGTTTGTAATCAATATATTCTTATTCAAATGTATTTCTTTTTTCCACTCTCCTATATAAGTCGCCTGTTTGGTCTAGCGGTGCATCGTCGGACTTGACTACTTGAGGTCCCGGGTTCGATTGCAACACAAAAAATAGGAAATGTGTATTTTTAATTTTATTATAACAAATAACGTTGCCCGGGATGGGATATGTGCGCTATTGGCGATAGCCTTGCCACCTATCACATTGAGGGTCTTAGTATCTTCGACTAGTCGTGGGTGCCTTGGTTTTGCCTCTGCCTACCCGTTCGGGGATATGGTCGTGAGGAAATCTTTTTTTCTTTTTTTATTAGTTTTATATATGAAGATAATATCAAAATAAAGATAATATTTCAAAATGATCCTCACGTAAGACGTACCTACTCTAATACAAATTAGGGAGAAATTGGCTAACATAAAAAAAATGTAGGTAGCCGTCGAAGATGTAACCTCCTTCTTTTTTAATCTGTTGAAAATAAGATTTTAGCATTCAAAATTTGAAATCAGTTAGTATTTTAAGGACTGTTCGACATTATTGTTTTTTTGTTATTTGTTTATATTATAGTTTCGAGTATTAAACCAACTATCATAGTAAAAGAATTTTGACGATTTACCCAATTGATACCACCTCCTTCCTTATTCCTGTTACCTTATGGTGGCGACGTTATCGTCAGCATCGTATTTCGGTTTGTTGGTTAAGGAAGTCAAGTCGTCAACGTACCTACCATTTATGGTCGATACGCAACGAGTATTTCTTACCATCTGCTTATTTAAAAATCCTATACAAAATTAAACAAACCTTTCTCTTTTCAATAATGTAATGATGATAAATAAAATTTACATTTATTTTTACAATCTTTAGTAATCTATGTAAATGTTACCGATTCAAGATATTGGAACGGCAGTTGGATTACGAAATTGACCCGACATCGGCTTAAATTATTACTTATGCAGGCTTATATAACCAAAGTATTGGTCCGTAAAGTATACACATTTAACATGCTGCATGCTGAATGCATCAAATTCCAACCTACTAACTCGAGCTATTGGAACATAGCGTAAACATGTTTTGAGACCTTATTCACTGTGCGTTGTACTCAATAAATAGATACTTAGATAAGGAAAGTGCTGTTAGATGCCAATTTGCTATAACTTAGATTAGCTCGGGGTTTTCCTGGACATAGCATTTTTCTTGGATTGCGATAGAGGGGGTAGGTTTTATTTTGTTACCAACTATTTGTTAACCAATTTTAAGTAAATTGGTTTTACAGTTTAAATGGGATTTCAATATAACTAAACAGTTATTAAAACGTGATAAAAATAATTTAATAGATTTTTCCTGATGATGAACAGCTATACTCTCAGCCAAGAGTTCTAAAAATAAATTGTTCCAACTCAGAAGTGATTCAAAAAATTGTAATTTTTTTTTGGAATATCTTCTATCACCTCTGCGGTATAGCACTTAGCAGTCTGGCGTTGGAATTGATTCCATGAGACCCCGTTCGAGCCTCAGGTCAGGCAATAAAAATGAAATGTATTTTTCAAATTTTCTAATAAAATTGTATAGTTAAGTGCCCAGTTGGTGATAGGCTTGCCACCTATCACATTCGGGTTCTAAGTGTCTTCGGCTAGTCGTGAGTGTCTAAATTGTTCTTCTGCCTACCTTGTTGGAGACATGAGCGTGAAGATACTTTTTTTCTATAAGCAAACACGTTTTTACGATTTTAGAACATAAATACGTAATACAATGCTAATGGTAACTTACCTAGAGGTAGAGGTAGATGTCATAAACGTGTTTCTGATATCAGAGGATATTCGGGCGAGATTATTGTTGAATATTCGCTTGTTTGCCTTGTAAGATAGACTTATAAGTGTGACTTGTACATCTTTGATTAATTAGCTAACTAGATTTTAATTCGTAAGATAGGTATATTTATTGGTTTTCATCGTTAATGCTTAATGTAATACGAAAACTTGAATTTCGCCTTTGCTTCATACTATGATACTAATTTATTGTATGTATTGTTTGAAATTTTGTGGTCGGGTATGTGTGTGGTCTTAATGAAACATAGCTACCTATGTAAATAAAAAGATAGGATTCTGGCTTAATTGTGCTTTCGGGGATATGAGAGTGAAGACACTTTTTTAGAACTTATTTGTTGGCTCAGTCACCAGGGATAGTGACTGGATCCAAGACCATTGGTAATAGCAAAAGACAATTTGGTAATAATATGTTAAAGCGTTTTTTAATGACCTCACGGCTTTTGCAACTTCAGCGGACTTTATCTTTGTGATCACAAAATTTTTCATAGTAGTAGTTTCATAGAAAGGCGGACAAACAGACAGTTGAAGTGCCCGGCTAAGCCGCCATATGTTCCGGTCTAGAGGATTAAGATTAGAGGTCATGATAAGGGGTTGGGATTTGCTCAATAGACCTAAAATAGGTCGTCTGTGCAAGTCTATGACACAGAACAGCGGCGCAACTTTAAAATATGCGAAGTCTATTGTTCATAGTTGTATTTTACAATGAGAACAGCGGCACACTTTTTCGCAGTTATTACACAAAAAAGAAGCGAATTTTCGTACAATAAGAAGTGCACGCCGATTAAAGGCAGTAAAAATGTTAAAGACGCGTTGTATACATGTGATTAGGATTTGAAGTCACACAAACTTACCAACTACCCTATCACTGCAAACGCCGGCTTTATAGTAGGGGAGCCCGCGATGCGAAATGTGTAGTAACTCCAGCGTTATTGGGACCCATTGCACTTTGTCGATTATATAGTAGAGAGTAAAAAAGGTCATGTAAGGTTTTTCTTTTTAGCGGTGCATTAAGTGTCTAGAAGCTAAAATAGTAATTTCAGTCACTTGATCATAGCCGTACTCATCAGATAATAATATATAATGTGTCTCCGATGACAGAAAGATGTCAATCAGACAGATTGCTGTAATGGACAATTAACACATATAACTTGGTTTTTGAAAGTTTCTAAAACTCCTACTCCCGTACGTCTTGTCCAAATCATCAGAAAATTCAAACACCAATACGTCCATGGCATGCAATATGCTCGCCGTACTTTAATCTGACATGCACGAGTATATTTTCAAACCAAAAAAAATTAGACAGACAACCCTACATGCGCGTCTCTATGTAGAGATTTGATACATAATGGAGGTGTTCAACAATGGTACAGGGTACATCCCATATCTTAATCTGACGCGCCTGAGTTAGTCCAAAAATCCCCTCTTGGGCTCCCCTACTATTACTGTGACAAGATTCATCAAAGTGAGTAGAGCGGTATTCAATTCAGGCAATTTTTAGGACTCTACCACCTTTACCTACCTTTTACTATTATACTTTTTTACCTTTTATTATGGAAAAATCTCGATATTTAAATAATTATAAAAGAATATTATTTTAATAGTGCGCAATAACACGTCATGGACAACTCATACACCGTAAATAATTTCTCTTAATGAATGTAAGTACAGATCGCAGGTAATAATGCTATTAACTACCTATTTTATAGAATGTTATCATTTACCTTGTATATTTATTATAAATTACAAAATATTACAAATAAATTAAAGTAACTTTATAGTAGTTATTCCATTATTATTATAATTTATGTCTTTTTAATCTATTTTGCAAAAGCCTCATTATTCTAATAGTAAACATGGTCATCCTTTTATTAAATCTATGGAAACTTGACCCAGTTAAGCTTAATGATTACCTTATTTTTCAAATCGAGGAACACGAGAATACGAGTACTAAATTTATGTAGTCCTGGTACTAACCCAAGTGTTAAATTGGTTGAGAACTCTACGTGATTCTACTACTGGGTAGTTTAGTAATAATGGACTTTACAAGTAAACGCTTCTTCCAAAAATATATTAAGGAGCTTTTATTAAATTTGTTGGTATATAATTAACGTAATCTAATAACGGTTTTTTTCATCCATTTTAAAAGGTCAGTAAAGCTGTAACTTTACCCACATGTATCAAGGGCCGAGGCCGCACAGTTTTGAAAAAAAATAAAGATTGTCGTGATCAGAATGTTCAGGTGCCACAACCAAAATATGCGTAAACATTTAAAGCAATAGAAAAATCAACTATGACAAAATTGTTCCTCTTCACGGTAGGTAAAGAGTATGAAGTGGCAAGTATTATAATAAAACAATTTGCATCTTGAGGAAAAACGTAAAGTTCAACATTTTATTATTTCGCCTATGATTACAAGTATACTACCCCTATTCTTAACTTATAAAATACTAAAATACATTTTAATAAAGATAACCTGTTTTCGATTACAAAAATAATGGAGGTAGCTAAATTAAAAACCGGTTAGCTTCCTGTGTTAATCGCAACCGCATTTGAGTGCGTATTGAGTAATATTGCATTTCTAAGTAGACTTACGAGTATATTATGACTATTTAAGCGCAATTTGTCGTTAAGAAAGAATAGTTTATAGTTTTTTATTTTTTTTAATGATAAGTATACTGCATCCCCATGATGACCCCTCATATGTAGAGCTTCTTGATATTTGCCAAAGCTACTATAACTTAAAAATAGCTTTACGTCCGTATCCCTGAAGTAGTAAGCAGAGGATAACCCACGACTAAGCGGAGGCACTGAGATCCAGAATGTGATAGGTGGCAACCCAATCGCCAACGGGGCACATATTCAGCCCCGAGTAAAGCTGTTTTTATTAGAAAATTATGAAAACCCATTTTCTTTCTGTTGCCTGAACCTGAGATCCAAACCGGGACTGCATAAAGTCAACCGCAGAGGTGATCTGCACCTATAAAAAAACAGTACCTAATACATATATTTATTTATCCGTTTTGGCTCTATCATGCCACACCATGCTTATTCATTTCATTGGATTGATCATAGTTAATTTTATTAGAATATAAACCGTTGCTCTTGGCTCTACCCTAGAGGATCACAATCGGTCTACTTGATGATGGAATTGATGAAATACTTTTTCAAATTTAAATTATGGGCTTAGAATCACTGTTCCTGACTAGCTACGCCAGAAATAAATAAATTTTGTAGCAAAATGTAAAATTGTTTTCGTAAGAACTAACAACTTGTCCTAGCTTCGCACGGGTGGAAAAAAATCTGTTATTATAGATGTAAACATTTCTTTAAAATCACTTAATCTTTTAAAAAATCCACATAAAAACCATTGCGTTGTTTTAAAGATTTTGGCTTTGTTATTTTTTATAATATATAGCGCTTGAGCTATCCAAGAACTATATAAAAGTAACTTAAGACATGGATGTTTAAACTTTATAAATAATCCAAATAAACAAAAGCATATTTTTTAACTTTTATATTTCGTTTAGAAACTATTTCGTAGCTAACTTAAAACCATGTTATAATATCAGATCTGAAAACAAAAGAGAATAAATATTTACATTTCCTAGAAATGGCAGTTATTTCTAAACAATTATTTTGCATATTTCATAAAACTGTAAATCTGTGCCAGCAAATCATAATTTTGTCACGTATAGACTACTTTTAAATTGATGTGGTTAACCATATTGATTTTCTTATCTTCATTTTTCTGATCAATAAAACACTTCGTCGGATTAATAGAACAGTGATTTTGCATGATTGTGCTTCGCCCTGATAACGATATGAGATGGGGGGTACGCGCCATCGCCAGTCGTCTAACCACATCCGCCGACGATGCGCATGGTCGCATCCGCGGTGTAACTCAGTCACATGAAATAGTTCTCTGCACTCTACCACAAACAACACACGAGAATTGTGTTAAAATATCAAGATTTTCCGCGCCGGAAAATAATCGCTGACCTTCACGCGTACTTGCCTTGTGATTCTCAATTTTTTATGCTTCTCCGTCCGTTATTACGAGAAATATTGTTTAGTTAAATTGTGTTCGGCTATGTAATATCGGTTGCTAACAAGATAATTTTATTTGAAAAATGAAGAAAAATATTAAATCAAGACCATTGTTTACGATACAATGTTATGAAGTAAGTTAGAATTCATATTAAATAAAAAACATAAATCTATAAAATAGCTTAATGTTAAATTCGACGTATACATTTACCATCTTAATAATAAACATAGACTAATGTGGGAGTAAGATTAAGTTGATATTATGGACTGTATCACATTGTCACAGATACTATAATTCGAGGTTGAACCTTGGAGTACTTTACTCCCTGTTTATTAATAAGACGGTTAGTGTACCTAAACCTAATTAACATTGGTCCAGTAGTTTCGTCGTGATTTACAAATAAACTAACCCTAATTCCTGGAATAATTCAAATATATTTGTGTTCTTATGAAACCTTGTACCTACCTAAACTAACTCATTCCCATTTTTTGTTTAAACATCATTCAGATACGTTCACATTTGTACATTAAGTTGTTTTTTTATGAACATACAGTTGGAGCAGGTAGAGAGACTCTAACTTGATTTTGCGTTTTTTTTATTGCGTTTACAAATTTTAACTCTGATGCTTGGCTCGTAAAAGATTCGTCAGTTTTTGGTTCTGTGCAACTATACATTAATTGAACTCTGTGTTTATTTCAGTATAACAAAGATGTCGACATTTTTAAAACCTACATAATTCATTATTTACTATCGTTATTGTGGCTTAAAGTGTCTTCGAACTTTTTGTTGCTTCCTAACACATAGTTGGACATTCAAAGCAGAAGCCCAACAGTAACTAAAATATTTTTGACTCTTGGTTTACGAAGTTATATAAATATCTGTCTACACTCTACACTTATCTCAAAATGCACAAAGCGTATGCTAATTTAAATGTTTTATTGTTTTATATACGATTACATTTCTTGTTTTTTTATTTAACAAAACATTCTAGTAGATCTTTGCGAATTACAGTAGTTAATTTTGCTACTTTTATTTTATGAATTTAATAATAAATCTCACATTCATCTTCAAATGTTATGCATAAATAAAATCATAATGAATAAATAAATATTCCTGGACAAATTACATAAAACTGTCTAACCACACAGTTAGTAAATATATGCTTGTGTTATAGGTGTTAGACACCGATACTAATACATGGAGATACTGAATGAATGAATGAACACCTATAAATGCCTGCCCCCGTCAGGAATCAAACGCGAACCACGCGGTTTGTCGGTGAAGTTAAACTTGTACGTTAACCCCCTAGTTTTGTATATAATCGCCTCAGCAGCGGTCTAGTGGTTCGGTGTTGGTTTTAACTATATGGAGTGTCTAGTTTGTTACCCCGGGTTGGGCAATTCCAAATATCAAACTCAAAAACTCAAAATGTTCCAAAATGTGTTTCAAATATCTAATAAATACAACGTTACCCGGGATAGGGTAAGTGATAGGTTGGCGATAGTTTTGCCACCGTTCATTGTGGAACTAAGTTGTACTTTACACTTTAAGGGCACCTCGTGCATCTCCTTTGGGGATACGGGCGTAAAGATACTTACTGACCTTTAAAATTTGTTTTTTAAACATTCACTTATTATCGTATGTTATTGATTAATATGTCGTTACCTGATACGAGGTAGAGCATGCAACACTCGATAGTTATCGGTTTTCAGAAATCGACTATCACTCGACTGGAAAGAGATAGAAACAACAGGTACTTCCTTTCGCAAACAATTTATTGCGTAGGTACTATCACTTACAAAAGTTCATTATTAAATTTACGTACAAACGTTATTAAGTTTACGTGAATAAATCCTTATTGATTGTCTTTTCCATCTGCTTGTACTGTACTGTATACCATAACAAAAACTACCTAGGTATATGCCTTAGTTCTTAAGATACGAGTATAATAAACACGTGCTGCTATAGGTATCGTAAATTATAAAACCGATTTTGATAAAACTCACTATAGAGTTTTATCATAATCGGCGAATTAGTGACATCTCCGAATCTGTGGTCGAACTTTACTTTAAATTTGTTTAATTTTTATAAGTTAGTGTTATTGAGTTAATGACTGAAATGGCGTTCAAATGCAACAGGTTTGTTATCATACAGTTATAAAGGTTTATATTTTATAAACCAGCCAACGCCTGTAGCTTTTTGATTACTTGTAATTACTTGTAGCAATTACTTGATTAATTTTGAATAAATATCACTCAGAAAAGTCCACTGCTACGAAAATTCTATCATAATTTTAAAGTTCCATTTTCAATGAATTCCTGATGTTCAAAAATGAAAAATAATAACTTATAGTGCGTCTAATAGCCATTCTGATGCTAACAAATAAGCTACAAATGAGTTGATGACCTTTAATGCCAGAACAGATCTCTAAAAAAAACATCATCCCTAATAATAATAATAAATAGACTAGTCACACAAATTGAATCTAACCCCAAAGTAAGCAAATTATATGCTTGTGTTATGGGTATTAGCCAACGATTCTAATACATTGAAATACTTAAATAGATACCAGAATAAATTTAATAAACATCCAGACCCGGAAATGCAGACATCTAAATGTTCATCACACAAATGCCTGTCCCCGTCGCACTGCCCCGTCCGAACCCGAGCGTCGCGTAGCCACTCGACCAACGAGGCGGTCAAATCATCAAAAATTTTTTGTGGAAAAGGAAAATCCTACTTAGAGTAATGACTCTTTTTTATGATTTATTATAGTACATTATGTAATTGTTACATTATTGTTAGTAGGTATGGGTACATACAAGTAGATAGCTATGATGATTGCAAGTTTTTTTAAATAATATATGCATTATCCATTACGTATGGCGTCCCCAGAGGACATATATTAGGACCACTTCTTTTCTAATTTACATAAATGACATTGTAAAATTAAGACTAAATGACACATAAAATTTCTATATAATAATGCAATAAGCTTAAAAACATTTAAACATTTTATTTGATTGACTCTAAAGAAATATTTTAAATATTAACAAACACGTTACATCATTTTTAAAGCAATGAATAGACATATTTCGTCTCACGATCCATTAGTTATTATCAATAGCCCATATATAGCCATAACAAACAATTACATGACATGGAATAAACAAATCGCGGATATTAAAAATAAACTTTCTTCTTTTTCTAGTTCAGTCAATGTATTCATAATAAATTACGTTTCTCTATTTACATCTCTCTTTTTAAACAATGGTATATCAAATACCAATCGTATTGCGATATAGGTTGGCGCTGTTAAATCTAAATTATAAGAACTTCAACTTCAGAAAAAGTTAAATTTAAATTTTATTCAAAATAAAATTATAAAATAATTTTCACCTATCACATTTTAACTTCAACATATAAAATCTACAGAAAAGCTAAATTATGCATATCAAACAGTGTTTGAACATAATATGTAACAAATAACTCTTGCATTTAAATTAGAAAAATTATAAAAAAAGTACAGAAAAATTTAAACGGCGATGAAAAAGAACAAATAACTAAACGAAGTCTGCGTAGACCGAGTTTATTTGTTTTACCAAAAGTTAGCTTATTGGTGTTAAAAAAATCTTTCAAGAAGCACAACTTTACAATAAGGATATTAAATTATTAACAAGTTTTAAAACTAACATACCTAGTACCAAGTAAATGAATTTGGACTTTTATGGGATTACAGTTTGTAGACATGACAATTTATGTCTAGCTTAACGCGTCATTGAGGCTGTGGCATTGTAGAAAAGTCGAATCTAATACAGAAAATAAAAATTATAATAAAAATGATAACATACCAATAAGATTTCAAATCTTTTTCATTTATCATACATTTATCATTGCCATTTTATGAATCATAGTAATGTTGACAAATTACATCTATCTTGCTAAATTTCTACTTGTAAATTTTATATACCTAAGTCTAGAGTCATTCTCAGCAGATAATTTTTATTGAACACTAACAATTATAACCTATAGCTTCAGAAGTAACAACTCATTAAGTTTTTGAATGTTAATTTTAAATAATGTAGCACTCTATTTGTTCAAATTAATATATCAATTAAAAATATAATTATCAATTAAAAACAAATGATTTTTAAGAATTATTATTTTAAAGAGTGTGAAACAATATATTGCTTAATTAACAATCACCACGAGCACGAACTCAGTATGAGCCAGTATGTTCTGACGTCATCCACATGCGTTTCGTCTGAAAACAAGATGGAGACGTTCAAGTTCAATGCTAAAGCATCTTGTCTAAAAACATATTACGTAAAACTTTACATCACTTACACTTTCTTGTTTTTGTAAGGCAATTAATGTAACTAGTTGCTACAGAATTAGCCGGCATGTTACCACAACAAACGGAGATATTACTTAAGTGTCGACGCTGGACGATATTCCACCGCATGTCACGGTCTTATTATAAAGAAACATTTGTCGGATGATTACAAAAATTTACAGCTACATTATATTTGAAATGGTTAAAATGTTGCGGCTTTTACAACTCTAGATTTAGAAGAGGTCAAGCGGAATTTTTAAATCTAAAACGTATTATTTAGTTTTGTGGACAACGCCAAAATATATTTACCAACACTTAGTTATCAATATTATTATAATCGAACTGTGTATTATCTTTCTTACTATTTCTTCTTCATATGGATGACATTTATCAGATTGATTGCATTTTTTGCTATGCAGATGCTAGTCGTATGACAATTGAGAGCTGAAAACAAACTTGTGTCTAAAGTTTGTTTTCAGCTCTCAAAGATTTTCATCAACTCAGTCCTTAAATTAATTTTCAAGCTATTACAATATCTCTGAAGAAGACACAAGTTTGCGGATTTTACGATAAAATATCTTCTTTTATTAGGTATATCCTCGATATAATAACATGCCTTCGACTATCACAACTGCGATTAGAATTCTTAGCGACTACTTCGATGTTTTGACTGTCCATGATCACTAGTTCAGTTTTTCTACGTATGGTTTATATTATATTATAGTGTTCGAATACAAAAAAAAATACATATTTATTTATCATAAATGATGGCCAAGTGTCTAACAATAAAATAATAATAATTTGGCAACATTATTTATAATAACTGGCATCGGAAGCACTAGCGAGCAAATAAACACGTACTAAAATTTGTTGGCTTACTGCTGCACTGCATCTACAAAAGTCTGCGTCACTGGCCATGACAAAAATTATTGGGCATTCATTAAATGTAAACTCATAATATTAATAAGTGAAATAAAAACGTTGGATCCCTTTTGACTAAAATTGGGCTAACATAGGAGTATGAAATTTGGTTACACTTAGAGTTTATATGTAGGTTTATATGTAGGCAAATCGCTAATAAATTTCACTAATAATGCTTATAAACTTTATACATACTAACTTACTTTATATTGAATACCTCAAAATTTATTATGGTCGAATTTCGACCAATGGGCGACCACTAGTAAATTTAAATTGAACAACTTAGGTGCTAGGTAACTTAGGTGTTATGTGTCAAAAATATTTCGAACTTAAAAAGCTATATTTTTTCGAAATATTTTTATAATCGTTGAAGGTAAACAAAAAGGTGAATTTCCTGGTGGTAATGATTCCTTCTACCGTTTCATCCTAGATTATAATCTTAGGGTTAGCTGGAAGAAATCCGCACACCTAGAGATAACCCTACCTTTTGTGCATTCCCATTTATCATTATAAGTACATCATATATCATGCTTTTTGCCAAAAATTTGTACACAATAAAGAATTAAATAAATTTAAAATGTCTTCATACAATAAGAACTATAGTGTGGAAGAAACCTAGCAATTCATCGATTTTAGAAAGAAATATGTTAGTGATGCCGTAATATGTCTGGTTCTGAACATACCTACCTTAGTCATACTAATAGGATTTTCCTGTCATTACCCTTTCGTCGGTAAACCATCAGTAGCATGACTGCTCGTAGTTGTAATATTGCTTTTAGTTTTAATTAAATGTCTCGTAAGAATTTAGTTGATATTATAATAGTTTTAATTAGTTTTTTTACCCACTCCTTTTTTGATACATACACTCAACAATTTTTAATGCAAATAAAACTAGAATTGCCGAAGTTATTTTTCTAAAACAATTTTCCGTCTATTGTATACAACAAATGAAAAGTATTAATCTGGTTTTGGACATTTAATTCAGAACTTGTTAAATTTGAGGCTTTATTTGTTAAGTAGAAGAATACCAAATACATATTTAATCACAAAAAATCCCTCGTATCGAGTAATCGAAACTATGGTTAAAAGAATTGAAATTAGTTGTTAGAAAATCACCAAAACCAATATAATATGTATTTTAAATGAGCCGTACCAATGAGCCGTACCAAAAAGTTCAGGAGCAACTTGGCGTGAGGATAAGTGTGTATATCTTACATTATCTGTACTTTCAAACGCAGCTCTGCATTCCGGATTTCCGGATATTTGGTGACTTTATACTGAGTGTTGTTTTGTCTGTAATTTCTAAACTACAAAATTTACTTGGAAAAAATGACGGGTTAATTTGCTCCAAAAAAATAAAGAATAAAATCGGACTAAGGACGTGTTAACGAAATATAGTCCCAATTTACATTTTGACTTTTACCCCTCACGGGCACAGGAACTCCTTTAGTGAGCAGGATAAAGAGCATCAAATAACCTTCATCGGAACATGTAATAGGCACCGACCAGTCAAACTTCGTTACGGTTTAGTAGATAAGGCATGAATCGTAGTCATGATACAGACGGAGAAAATTTCTACAAAATGCTAAAACTGTGTTCTGCTTCCCCATTTTAGCGGCCTGCACCTTTTTGCATCTTCAATTTTCATTGAACAGAATTCGTTCTTTTACAGTTGTATTATAAGTACCTACTGGTTTTGTCTGTTTTTTGATTTCCTACTTTATCATTGAGTAAAAAAATAGATTTTTTTCAAAATGAGACCTTATGATAAAAATAAATAAAACATAACGGTATCTCTAGAGAAAATTATCATCGACTAGATATTGCCTACTGCTATGTCCGCAGATCAAAGTTAATTAGCTCTCCCGATTGACCCCGGGCCCGTTAAGATAAGGGAATAAAAAGTAGCCTGTGTCAACACTACTTCTACACTAAACTACACTATTACAATGAAGTGGTTTATACAAAGTAGTGTCTTCAAGTTTCTTCACGCCCATTTCCCTGAAAAATTAGGCAAAGGTACAACCGAACAACAACAACAACACAATCCACGACTCGCCGAAGACAATAAGCCCCATGATATGATAGGTGGCAAGCCTTTCGCCAACCGGGCACATATCCAATCCCGTGTGAAACATTATATTTATTAGAAAATTGAAAATACACAATTTTCTATTTAATGTTGTTGCCCGACCCAGGGATCGACCCCGGGACCTCAAGAAGTCAAATCTGACGTCGAACCGCTAGACCACAGAGGCGATTTTGTAAAGCATTTTAAGCAATACCCATGTCGGAATTTCCTTTGTATGTGTATAATGACGAAATTGCTCTTCAAAATGTCGTGCATTAGAAGTAGTGCGGAGTAAATTGTAATGGCTTCTTCACTTTCAATTCTGCACATACACATTATTCCTAACACCCCTTCATCGAGACGTGAAAGGACAAATAAATAAAAACATGTATTTGTTTCCACATACTTCGGCGTTCACATTATAAAATGTAAAAGTATCTTCACGTCCGTATCCCAGAAGATATAAGCAGAGGCAAAACCCACGACGTCTAGCCGAAGATACTAAGTCCTATCGCCAAACGGGCACATATCCAATCCCGGGCAATTTTATTTTTATTAAAAAACTAAAAAATACACACTATCTGGTTTTTTTGTTGCCCGTCCCAGAGATCGAAGCCCGTCACAGAAGCGTATTGTTATTAAAGTATGTAATGAAAAAAAAATACGAGATGGTACCGTAATAACTAAGTTTTTGTATTTATTTAGACCTATTTATAATTAATTTGGTTACATATTTTTAGGACCGACAACCAACCCAGCCATTGCGGATAGATGGGCGTATTGACAATGAATTGAAAAACGGAGATAAGAGTCCAGAAAAAAGGGATGGTCTAAAGCCGCCTCCACCGCCTCCGGTAAGTTTTAAAATCTCTAAGATTTAAAAAAAAAGTTCAAGGAATGCGAATCCCTTATAGCTCGCTCTTGGAGCTGCAGCTTTTCTGCAGTTATGACCAGAGGTTTAACAAGGTAGACTTAATTAATGATGATGATTTAATTCGCTTACTTAAAGCATTAAGTTCGCCTTTAGTACCGACAATAATTTATTTGTGTGAGTGTGTGTTTTTATCAAATTCTAGTATACCAAATTACATCAAATTCTAGTGTACCAAAGATCGTAGCTAGAATTAACTAAAAGTTAATCTGTCTCAATAATAAACACAGACTAAATTAAGCAAATATCGTCTGTATTACAATGTGAACAATATTATAATGGCAACTTAAACCTTGAAGTACTTTAATCTGGGTTAATTATAAGGTAAAATATTTTTTTAGGTATTTATGCCTATTAAAATTACTAATAAAGTAATCAAAAAAGTTTACTACTACTCCCTACTGCCACACTTATACTTTAGGTGAACATTTGTTGACAAATTGGGAACCTACCGAATAAAAAAAAGATTTTGACGATACATTTTTCAACCTTCCAAATTACGCTGCTTCTACAACAACGAGCACCAATGTATCAATCTCGTCAAAACATTGGTATGCATACAACTTAGCTAAGTGACTAAGCTAATCGTCTAGTTGAATATTCAAAAAAAAGGAAAAAAAGTAAACTTGAATATTCAAGTATTACTCGTAGTTTATTCCATTACAAAGTTTAGGTGACATCGCTTCTCTAAGCTTAATAAATAAAAAAAGTATCTTCACTCTTATATACCCGACGAGGTTGACAGAGGTACAACCCAGGCGCCCACGATTTGCCAAATACACTAAGTTCAACAATGTGGCAAACCTATCGCCAACTGGGCACATATAAACGGTAACGTTGTTTTAATTAGAAAACTAAAAAACACGTTTTCTTTTGGTTGCACATCGGCAGAATCAAACTCCGGATCTCATGAAGTCAAGTCCAACACTGAACCCCTAAACCAAAGTGATAATAGTCGAAGATCCGAAGTGAGGTCGACCTACACCGAACTGATAATGGAATGAAACCGGTTTTATAGCAAATTTAGTATATCAGAAAATATATTAAAAATGGGTTGCCTGAAAAAATCCTGGACATTTTTCTTTTATTTTTTAAAATGTTTTTAATTCAATAATTGGTAATATTAAGATTTTATCCCGACTTAAAGTAGGAATAAGACAAAGTTGCAGAAGTTGGGTTGCCTGTTGTTTATCTAGATTGCCAGGTATAAGCAGATAATTGTCGATGCTACTTACTTTCACGGGATCGGATAATAGAAAAAGAAATATCAACATAATATGTGCAGTTTCATTACAATTTTATAACAATTTAAGTTTATATATAGGGTTGCCTGAAAAAATTGGAAATGTTGGAAACATTTTTTAAATATTTAAAAATGTTCGGTCCATGATTTTTTAGGTTACCCATTTTTAATATATTTTCTGGCATACTAAATTTGCTATAAAACCGGTTTTATCCTATTATCAGCTCGGTGTAAGTCGAGCTAACTTCGGATCTTATCCCTGGACAACTTACACTAATTGAATCTAAGCCCAAAGTAAGCAAATTATATGCTTGTGTTATGGATGTTAGTCTACAATACTAATACATAGAAATACTTAAATAGATACCAGAATAAATTTAATAAAAACCCAGACCCGGAAATGCAGACATCTACAAATTCATCACACAAATGCCTGCCCCCGTCGGGAATCGAACCCGAGCCTCGCAGTAAGTCGATGTAGTTAGGCGAGTAAGCTAGCCGCTCGACCAACGAGACGGTCTTATACCATAAAATAATCTATTATTCGGTGAAACAAAATACATATTCTATTAAAATTTCTTCTGATATTAAAAATTAATGTGCTGAATACAGGTACAAACTCGATAATATTCTTAAGTGATCCCTACCTAATTTTTTATGCTACACACACCTGTCTCGTGACTACCTGTAGGGCCATATTGACGATGATCCGTTAGTAAATTAGACATCAACGGGGGTGCGTTCCCTTTTACATATATCCCTAATTATAACATCTGTCATCCTGCATAACTGCCGAACTTGTCTCATGTTCTATTCTTCTATTTTTAAAACTCGAATGGTAACAAGTTACTTTTTTAAATACTGTTATTTATAAGATTTTGGTAAGTTTATTAGAAGTTTAAACTATAAAGTTTTTAAAATCTAATGATGTTTGTTACTTCAAAGTGCATGTGTGTGGGAGAGAGAGAGAGAGAGAGAGAGAGAGAGAGAGAGAGAGAGAGAGAGAGTATAAATGTATGTCTATCTGTTGCATCATAACTTAGACATTTTGATGCGTATTTTTTTTGAAAACTAACTCAGTGGAGACACAGTTTTGGGATGAAGAATCACTTCTGTAATTTTCTCTCATGCCTTCCGAAAATTATTGTTTTTATTTATTTTAATATGTATTTCGTTTTGATTTTTTGTCTTTTTCTTCATTTAATCTATTTTATTTGTCGTATAAAGAAAATAATGATATAGGAATCAACTAAATAAATATTTAATCAAAAATGTATCATTTCAGATGCCAATAATAAATGGATATGAAAATGGCGACCACAAAATTGCAGAAAACCATAAATTGGATGCAAAAGATGCAACCCTTACGAGAGTTTCGAATATGAATAAAATGAATACTTTAACTCGAACTCCGACACCGGATTACAATAAGAAAAATGATATTTCTGGACATATAAAGAATAAAAGTTTTAAAATAGAGAATGCTGAAGTTGATTCTTTAGAGTCCTATAAATTGAGGAATCCAGTGAATACTCAACCTAAGCCACCTTCAAACTACTTTCAGAAAGCTCCCAATGGTACTGAAACTATGAAGAAACATGCAAGACCAGTATCAGTTACGATTGGACAATATGTCAATAATGTAGACAATCGTCGGGAGCCATCGAAGTTAGATTTTATAAATGGCGATAAAGTTGATGGAAACGAAATTGTTAACAGCGAACCTATTACGAGTAGACTACAATCAGAATTAGCTATGACGCTATCTAGGTCCAATTTGCGCAAAAAGACTGAAGCATTAGTAAGTATGCCATTATAACCATTTTGTGAATATGTTTTCTTTGTGTAATATAGTCAGCATCGCAGTTCATTAAATAACTGTCACGAATTGATCCAAGTAATCAATTATATTTCATAATTTCATTTAGATAAGGTAAATATAAACTAATCTGATTGTATGAGGTCGCTTTTTTATTTATTTATGATTTTTATTTTTTTGGTTTTCTAATATATGAAGTTTTATTATCAATCAACTATTCCGGAGAACTTCGTTTCACCCGTTCAATTTAAATGGGAAAAAATTTAAATGTTGTTTTTCCTAGTTTACTCGCAGTCGAACAAAATAAAAAGCATTTTATGTCCGTCCCCTGGTTAAAAGCTATCTCAACGTCAATTTTCAGCAAAATCGGTTCAGCCGTTCTTGAGTTATAAATAGTGTAACTAATACGACTTTCTTTTATATGTATAGATTAAATTACAATCTCATAATAAAATTTTATTTTATGGATAAAGTTTTCTGCCGTGCCCATATTTTTAAATACATAACCTAAGCCATACTATGAGTTCAAAACTTTGATAAAGTTTAAATACTGATGTGATTAATCACTTTGGATATGTTGTATATTACGTTATTTTAACTTTAGATACTTCTTTCTATACATCCCTACCTACGATGCTGACTAGTTCCTTTGGATTGCTTGCAGGATCATGCTTTTAAAAAATTAAAGACGAATTTAAACGACGAGTATTTTTATACTAGATATGGAAACAACCTATTACCATTGCCACCGTCCATAACAATACCCAAAGTCTCCAAACTTAAACATTAATCGACTGTTGGTTTCTATTACAACGTATATTATTGTAATAAGGATAAAACATATAATCACAGCTATATCAATAAAGTAAGCTTAATTACTCCAAAAATATTTCAGCACCTTTATCACGAGGGTGTCCTTGTTGCACCTTTGACGGGGATTAGTTACGGGTGACAGTTGTATTTTAATGATAGTCAATTTATCGCAGAAAAAACAGTAAAAAATTCAGTTATATCACAAAAACTCACAAATGGTTGAAGTTTTGCACAACACTAAAAAACGTTTTTAATATTAATACCCGAAGGAATCAAGTTTCTTCTTCATGTTGGTAATGGGCGATGCATGATAGCACGAATCACATAATTTTCTTTCTTTTGTGTATCTCTATCTATAGTCTATTTTTAGTTTTTCCTAGCAGATAAGTATGTACCTCGATATTACCACAGCACGAGATTTTGAGTGACTTTTAAACGTCGTCACTCTTTTAATCCCCATACCAATAAGCTATACATTATGTAAACAAATGTAACAAAATATGATGTCACTTAACATGTACGCAGATAAGTAATAAGACCTACTTATAGCATAGCTATTTTCCCTCGTTAGTTGCAATCTTGCCTCGTAATAGTGCTATAATTATTGACAGACTTGCATTTTATTGAGATGGGTCCGAAATTTCTCTTACTAAGTGAACATATTTGTTTATACAATCTATAGCTTTTCGTCTCTTTTTCATGCTTTATGTATTTAATTATATCTTTTTAATTTTAGGGTGATGGGGGTCGATAGATAATAATATATTCTTTATTAAAAAGGGAATTCACTAATAAAAGATCTATATCATGTCGCAATATTGGTGATGAAACATTTGTTACTGAAGGATGAGAAAAGATGCGAATGAAATACGAAGATTGAGCCAGCATTAAAAAGCTGACATTTTCTGTTTGAGCCAATTCCCAGAGCAATAACGTAACAGAAGTAGTAATTGCTATAGACCCGGCGCAAAGCTCGTCACGTTCACCTATGCTGTTGTTTTTGGGTGTGACAACTTGAAGAAGGCTGCCATCCTTACTAAATAGAGTTTTGGAATTCAGCCTCTAAATAGACATTGCTACGAGTCGTGCGCTTGGTTATTTCGGCACAGCTCCATTTCTGGCATGCAAAATGTATGATGATTAACAGTATCTAAAGAGTGAGTGTATACCTAACGCCGTCAAACTAAGAATAGGAACGTTCATCGCTTCTTGTCAGTAGTTTAAACACGGACTAGCAAAAAAGTATCATACACATGATTTTTTTAGAATATTTAACTAACTTATTTAACATAGAATTAACATAGAAAACTCTTATTCTATAACTCAATTTTCAACCGAAAAATTAGGTAAACATCAAATTACACATGATTAGTCAGTAAGTAGATAATTTTTTATCACTTTTCTTTCATGTAAATAAAATAAACTTGTCGAAACCAGTTTTCTGTACAAATATAAAACATCTGCAATCTTTTCCCTCTTAATTTTAACGATAAAGATATTTTTTCCAAAACTTAATGGAATCTTAATTTTTTTCGGAAGACAGATGCTCCACTAATCACGAAAATACACCCTATTTTGAGTGCTAGTATTTAATACGAAGAAAAAATATTTGGTACCAGCTATTACCTTAAAATTGTGTCTCAAAAGAATAAGTAATAAGTAGGTATATATTATATATTATTAGGTATATATTATAGGCTACGAATTGTAACGGCAAATATCTATAGGTATCATTGTGAGGTAATATTTGTAAATAAGAAGTACCACATTATGTTAAAATACGTCTTCATTGAGACGAATTTATTGTTTCGAGTACCCAATTTTATTTTCAACATTATTTCTGTGGTACTGAACAACATCTTATAGCATCCGTTATTATTTAAAACGATAATGTAATAATAAATTGCAGTTTCGAAAATGAATGCTATAATATTAATTATTTTATTCAAAACAAATTATTATAGAAATTAAAATTAATATTAGTATTTAATTTGGTTGAATATAATTACGGACCAAAGTTTTAAAATGTGTATTTTAAGATTTTTGTATTATACGTTTTGTATTATTATAGTTACTAGGTGAGTAATCTATGTATACAATAAGCACTTACCTTTGTAAAATAATAAAACGTATTTCATAATAGTATTCTTATTATTTATCTTGTCGAAGTGTGTTTGTATAATTGCGGAAAGCCTAAGTCATGAATACTGTAATTTATCAATATAATACTACAACCTATACGTGTTTTTATTCGTTTGCAAAAGAATGAACATTTTATGAAGGATACCTAACTAATTTTCACGTATGACAACATCGATAAATTGACATTGGTGGTAATTCTGCTGTTCACAAACTAAAGTTATTTTAGACGCATGCTATCTTTCTCAAATTAAACCAAAACAAAAGAGATGGAACGTTTTAGACATGTTAGATTAGTCCGAACATGTCAAATTGCGATGTTTTTAATCAATGTTTTCCGAGTGATGATTAAACGTCTGTAGAAATTTCGTGTACAGTCTAATTAGGTGGCGCTAAAAGTGTTTTTTCTCTTCCTGTTACTTTCGTTAAAAGAAGACAGCGATAACTTAAAATTAGTTTAGTGAGTGCGCAACAAAATTACCACCATTGTGCCGATATCACTGGCGAATGGCGATGGACAATTAAAATTTGATTTTAGCACTCAAAGATTTGAGAGTAGCAGATACGTTACTCCATCTAATTTATAATAAAACTGTAGCCGTCTTATTAATAAACAAAGACTAAAGTAAAAATGAAACTAAGTTTATGTTATAGTCTGTATCAGGGTGTCACGGTGTATAATAAATACCAGGTTGAAACTTACAACAGTACTTTAGTACATGTTTATTATTAAGACGGTAGAAAATCAAATTAAGTATTTGAAAAAAAAATAGATGCAGGGGATTAAAAAGGGACTAGCGTTCCAGGTGTTGAACTTGACTTCATGAGGTCCCGGGTTCGATTCCCAGGTCGAGCAACAAAAAAGAAAATGTGGTTTTTCCAATTTTCTAATAAAAAATGTTGCCCGGGATTGGATTTGTGCCCGGATGGCGATAGGCTTGTCACCTATCACATTGTGGGACTTAGTATCTTCGGCTAGTCGTGGGTGTCGTGGTTGTGCCTCTGCCTATCTCTTCGAGGATATGGGCGTGAAGATACTTGCTTGCAACAGAATACATTTTTTTTAATTTTTGTCTGTATTATGACCGCGATTCACTTCGAATCTGCTGAACCAATTGTTATGAGATTTGGCTGGTACTTTCATGATCCAAAGATACCACAGAGTATTGAGTACCAACTGCCAAGTGAACGAAGTTCGCTAGGTCGAAAGCTAGGTCAGCTAGTAGACAATAATTAAGTATAAAAAACTTTTTAAATACACTTTCCAGAGGTTACTCTTACGGTATGGCCATTATTAAAATTATAATATTATTAAATTAAATCATATCAGAAATAAACTAAAAAGTATTAAATAAAAATAACTTCTTTAAAAAACCGAATTCAAAAGAAAAAGTAAAAAAAGATTTAATAATAATTATGTACTACCTATTATTTAGGTATATGTGGTATTTACTTATAAGTAGGTTTGAAGTCGGTGCCAAGCCAAGTTAGTACTTACTTATAACATAACTATTAGTTTAAGGGTTGACACCAACTTCAAACCTATTAGTAAACAGCACATAAAAAAATACAAGGTAGTATACAGTTACTTAATGTTAAATCTTATATTTTTACTTTTTAGTTTTGAAGTCGGTTTTTTTAACATAGTTTTTTTATTAGATGAATGTTTCAGTATACTTATTTTTTTAATTTCATTATCTAAATAGATACATTATTTGATATATTACATTTTAATGTAATTATTTTACCGTGGATATGCGATATCTTATCGTATAGGTAAGTAGTAATTAAATTTTGAGTTATTAATTTTTCTATTATTCTTGTATAATTAATAATGTATTATATAGTAATAAATAGAAAAATGCCGAGACAAAGATCTCAACTTTCTCGGCAGTCTGCCACTGCAAAACGGCTGCGATTTCTGCGCAGCAATGAGACAGAGAAAGGAAATGAGCTTGACATGGAGTCGGAACATAATAAAAGAACTTTCTTTCTCCTGCAACTATTTTATGAACTTTAATTCTGATCTTCCCCACACCTAGGGCGACCGCTCATGTCACTCTACCAATGGAGGATCCCGTTCTTTAAATATGAAGTTACCATTGTTGGTATTAATTTTGGCCTGAATGATTTTTCGGCAACATTCAAAGCTCAAAAAATTGTTTCTAGAACTTCTAAATATGTGTTTCTATAAAAGTGTCTTCACGACCATATCCCCGAAAAGTTAGCCAGAGGCACAAGGTTAGTCAAAGACTAAGTCAATGTGATAGGTGGCAAGCCTATATCCAACCGGCACATATCCAATCTCGGGCAAGTGGCAACGTTATTTTTACTAAAAAACTGAAACTACACCAATGGTGCCGATTCGTTTGGTACAAACTAGTCTAAACTAACCTAAAATTAGATTTAGAGCTGTCTAATCACGTTTGGTATTCTGCTGTACACATCTAAACTAAAATTTTAGCTTGTTTCTTTTTTATTTATTGCGTGACCCAGGGATATAACCCAGGATCCTAAGAAGTCATGTCCGACACCGAGCGGTTAGACCACAGAGTGTATTTTAACATTTTCAAACAAATCATCTGTTACAGGTTTCTTTATTTTGAATACAGTTTTATTTTACAGGAATTGCAGATAAAACTGTAGAGAGAATTACGTATTCTCCTATTTACCTGAGGTAAAATTAGAAAAGAGAAAGTGTACGTATGCTAAACTGATTTTGATATTATAGAAAATAGAGGTAAATATTAAAGAACTCGACTACGCGGACGAGGCCGCAGGTAACAACTAAGTAGTACAAAATAAAAACACAATAAACAGGGAATAGCTTAGGGTTTATTAACAAAATCATAACGCTCTGCGAATGAGTAGATATTTTTTGTTCCATACTTTAAAGATGAGCTTCAAGGTTAACTGGCTGTGATTTAACAAATCCACAAAAATACTGTTAATTTTCCACAACACTCGTGAGTAGATAATATGTACCTAGTGCCTGTGAATAGTGTATCTGCAAATATGACGTATGTTAGTTGGCCATAGGTTTGCCACTTATTACAATGTAGGATTAGTGTCTTTGGCTAGTCGTGGTTGTCTTGATTGTACCTCTGCCTACCTCTTCGCGAATAAGGACATGGAGATACTATGTCTGTCTGCTAACCATGAATAGCGCACGATGACATTTGATAAGTATCGATTAATACTCTTAATAGTCTGTGTACACACTACAGTATATATGACCGCCTCGTTGGTAGAGTTAGTAAGCTAGTGTACACGCCTACTACGCTAACCAACCGCGCAATTTAGATGTCTGCATTTCCGGGTCTGGGTGTTTATTAAATTTATTATGCTACCTATTTATGTTTCATTTAAGTATTTCTATGCATTAGAATCGTTGACTAACACCCATAACACAAGCATAAAATTTGCTTACTTTGGGGTTAGATTCAATTTATATTACTTAAAAAAAAGTATCTTCACGCCCATATCCCCAAAGTAGTAGGCAGAGGCACAACCAGGGTACCCACGAATAGCCGAAGACACGTAGTCTCACAATGTGATAGGTGGCAAGCCTATCGCTAACCGGGCACATATTATCCAATCTCGGGCAACGTTATCTTTATTAGAAAGTTGAAAATACAAATTTTCTAGTTTTTTTAAGTTGCCCAACCGGGAATCTAACCCTTAACCGAAAGAGTTGCCACTAAATATTTAAAAAAATATCTATAATTTATAAGACAACGATTAAGAGATACCGTGGGTAATATTAAATAATAAACAAAAAAATATTACGAATACTATAGTTAGAACCCAGACTCGTAACTACAGACGTATGGTTTATAACACAAATGCCTGTCCAAGTATTTGCATATTCTAGCAATGTACCAGGTACCTATTATGAATATAAATGATTATTATTGATATTTAACTTATTTTTTATTACTAGACTTCCATGCATGTACCTAAAGTAATAATATATTCGTACTTAATAGCTAACCAACTTCTTTTGTGTAAGAAAGATTACGTTAATTTAACGTCGATTTTAATTAATAAAATACATGTGACCAAGTAATGCATTTTTTCAAATGTTATTTATGACGTTGTTTTACCGACTAGGTAACATATTAAAAAAAACAATTAGTAAATTATTTTTTTTAAATAATATATTTTTAAATAAATATATTGTCTAATGCGAGAATACAATGGTTTGTACAGATTTGTAAACTAATAAATTTTTCAAGCATCTTTTTGTCAAATGCTATTTTTCAAATAAAAATTGGCATTTGTTGTTTGTCAAATGACCGGACCAAAGAGTATATAAATACTACGTAATAAGAAGCGGGACTTCCATAGATACATAGCAAACCCGAATATTGTATGAAGTTTACTGGAAAAGATATAACCCGAATAATTTGAAAGCAAGTCTAAAGGCATTCAGATATAAGGCAACTAGTGTTGTGTAGTGCAATTTGGACGAATAAAAAACATAGCAAACTTATTTTTTTTTTATTTTTTATATGATAGTTGCGCCAAACTGGATCGGACCCCTATGAAAGCATCTTCTTTTCTTTCTTTCTTTAGGTTTTGGCCTTCACGTTAGTATTTAGCCATTAGTCAAGTAGGTAGTAATTGGCATCAAATTTTATATCAATTTCAATTAATTTTAATTAGTCATCAGTCATAAGTCGTCAGTAAGTCATGTCAGGCTCTTGGGTAAAACGGTGGTCTTTTTTACACAAGCTCATGTAATGAGTTTTGGCAGCAACGAGGAAATATACGATACGCTAATTTCTTCATGATTATTTCATTTGTGCACTTTCACTGAACAAAATTGTACAAAATGCCACCAAAATTGACTAATTTCACTCAATATTAACACAAAATTCAATAATTATGAAAAAACTTCGACCATCTTTTTTCTCGATGGCGCCAAAACTCTAAAAGCATCTTGATTGTATGGTACACTGTCACAGACTAGTAAGAGAACTATACGTTCAGACCGCCATCTGGGGCACATTGGCGTTCAACCATATGGTAGAATTGAACTCGACATCTAACATTTGTATTTCTTTTTTTAATTGCAAGTAAGCTGAAGAAGCTGAGAAGTTATCTATACAGCCAAGTTTTTAAATGAAAAATGCAGGCAGGCTATTCCACGTTATTAATAATTTCAATGTGACTTTTACAACAAAAAATCAATGATTTTATTCACATTTTATTTATTTTCTGTCAAAGACATTTCAATAATGCAACACATAATTGTAAATGTAACATGATGTCTAGCACAATGCTGCTGCTACCGAGTCGCTCTGCACACCCGAGTTTTCCATGACCTGAAAATAAAATTAAATTAACGAACGCTCTTTGAGAAAGTCAAAATTGAGACATTGGAGGACTTAGTATCTTCCGTTGAGTTTCACCATCGAGCATTGCGTCAAAATTAAAAGATTTGTGTGTGCATATCACATTGATATTTAGCACCTTGTAATTCTGAAGACATTTCTTATCATCTTACTACACTTTCGTAGAACCAGTTATAACGGTATTATTACGTAATGCATTCCAAACCTGGGACTTTACAACAAAAGAGTGTAGTTATTGCTTGCGGTCGGTAACGCGTCTGTGGGATCTCTTGCACTACTAACTGAAGATCTAAGTGTCACAATGTTAAAGATAGCAAGCCTATCGGCAACCGGGCACATGTTCAGTCCCTGGCAACGTTGCTTTTATTTTTGAAATTGAACACGTATACACATATTGATATAGTCGAATCTTACCCCAGACCACTAGACCACTGAGGCGTCAGAGTACGAGTGCAAGTTTCAAGTACGTACTATGCACAACAATTAAACAAAACTGCGGTAGCTGCGAACTGCGGAGCGGTAGTGAACGGGCAGGGTATACAAATGATCAATGTCATGTTGTCTTGAAGTGAAGTAGCCGCCTCATCATTAGTCAAAACATATTAGTCTTTTAACTAAATAATAATAATAAA
>NJDC01002736.1:155363-166105 GCA_002245475.1 Calephelis virginiensis | reverse complement strand
ACCACATCGTCTCAAATTAGTCAAGTCTTTTCATGAAACGATCACATTGATTTTTCGTACATTTATGTTACACATTACAAAAGGAATTAAATAAGCATGAAGTTTGTTATGTCTTCTTCTGTAATTTGTAAGTAAAATAAAAAAGGTAAAAATTTTAAACTAACGCAGTGTGCTTTTAAAAAAAATACTGAAATAAAACATAAAAGCATGTGATGAAGTTTTAATTTATTACAAATTTACATTAAACATCGTTTATTTCTCAGGTAAATCCTACTGTTTTTCCTGACATACAATTTTGTTTGCATTTAAAATTAATTGGGATTTAAGAAGTGGGAAATCGTGTTAGTTGGATATCCATTTTGAAAAGTTACTGCCCAGGAGCTATGACTTACAGGGTGCGGAACTCAATGCGTGTAAGCACCTAAAAGTTACAAGATATATTAATAATAAGCAATTGCCGCTTTCCAACAACGCTTTCCCCGTGTTGGTCAAGGTTCCTTTGCAGAATAGACCATCTATCTTCCAGTCAGACTGCTCGTGAAAGGTGAGCATAGGCTAACCGTCACTAACACCGTAACATCTCACTAGATGGTTGAGTTTCGTAACGACTCGCCCGGATTGTTACCACCACCTTACATATTCCTGCCACCATAACGTCAGTGCTTGAAGTCGACGTGTTCCGGTTTGGAGGATAATGTAGCTGGTAAACTTACTTTTGATCAAGGCTTAACATCCCGGGCTTAGGTTGGCAACGCACCACCACCACCTTTGGTGTTACTAGGTGGCATCATTTTTTTATCACAAGGAAATCCGTCTGCTTGTTTGCCTTTCAATATGTTCCAAAAAACTAACATGCAAATCATTTTATTATCAAATGCACTCCCGTAACCAAGAAATACAAGCTATTTACCCCAACTTCATCAGAGTAGAATATATTTTTATACAAAATATCATAATACTATTACTGTCCGTACTAATACTTTCAATTCGAATATATTTATTGTGATATATTGACTAGAACCCCATTATTATTTAATAATAAAATGGAATTATAGACTCTGGACTCAATCAACAAAAAACGGATGCAACACACTAATGTAGTAATATTTTAATGCAACAAACAAAAAACCTCGCAAAGATGTTTTGAACTTTCAGACGTTCGTTAGCCAATCAAGCTTATCTTTCTATCTTAGACATGTCTTAAAATGTGATCCGATTATCCTAAAATTTGGCTTAGAAGCAGTTTTACCAGAAGTGTAGTCCCAGAAAAATAAGTAGGAACTGATGCAGTTTAATGAACGTGAAATGTTCTCCCAGGAGGCTCAATAATCTACAGACGCGGGTGAAAGGCCTACAATATACTGATGTAGTTATTTATGTAATAAAAACTTACTAAGTTTATCATATTATCCGAAATCACACCTCAATTTTAGCTGTCCAACCATACATTTCATGGTGGGACAAGATTAGAAACACAACAACAAAAGCAACAAGAAAATAGCCACCAAAAAATTAAGAATATGAAATAATAACAAAAAGATAACAGATAAATTTAAAAATTTAACAATTTTCGGAAATGTCACATTTGACAAGATGGGTGCACAGACCAATTATAGTACTCCAATAATAAATCATACAAATTCTGTGGGACCAAAATGTCTTACAGTGCCATCTCTTGGTTCCCACAAACATACTCAATACAACTTGTGATTTAAGATTATTATTGAATACATTTGTAAAGTATCTTCACGCACATATCACCGAAGAGGTAGGCAGAAGCACAACCAGGGCACCCACGACTAGCCGAAGATACTAAGTCCCACAATGTGATAGGTGGCAAACCTATCGCCAACCGGGCACATATCCTATCCCGAGCAACATTTTTTTTATTAGAAAATTGGAAAATCCCAATTTTCTTTTTGTTACCCGACCCGGGATTCGAACCCGGGACCTCATGCAGTCAAGTCCAACTACTGAATCGCTGGACCACAGAGGTGATATACATTTGTACACGTGACGATTTGTGTTTTTCATGATGTATTTTTTTAATAAATAATATAGTTTTAGAAATTACTGCCAATCAAGAAAGTATTTAGCATGTTTCCGTATACTCGTTTTTCTTTCGTTTTTCTATATTTTTAGGTAGTGCATGATTAATTTCATTAAATGAAAACTTACTTACCGTCTTAATAAAAAAATATATGTTAAGAAAACAACGAAAAGGCTAAATCTCTATATTTTTTGGTAATAATTTTTATATTATAACTTAATGTTTGTGGTTTAAATCTTATAGAAAAAAAAACATAGTTTTTAATACCATCAATTTTCAACTAATAGTTAATGCCTATATAGACATTCGGAAACCAATTTTTTTTAGTGTATGATGTACAGAAAATTGTCTTTATCAACTTGCCTCCATCTTTAAATATTCACACCTATTATAAGTATGATATTAATTATGAATGAATGAATAAATACACTTTATTATGTACCAAAATTTACAAAATAATACACACTCTTTAACTTATAATATTTAGCTTAGGTGAACAAAGGCGTTCTTATCGCTTCAGAGCGATCTCTGTCAGACCAACCTAAGGGTTGAGGTTATTTAATTTTCAAGAAAAAGTATTGGTTATGTACAAGATATGTATTTGTGTTTTGAACATCGGTGTAATTTTATCAGTGTGGGTTATTATTAAATTGATTACAGATTTTATTTAAAACTACTGTATATTAGCAGAGATTATTATTATTTAATATCTCTGGTATTAGTATTACCGGCTTACACAATATTGTGGGGTTAGAGCAATTTGTGTAACTCTTCCAGGAATAGTATTTGGTTACTTGTTTTTTTGTTTATTTATCAGTCTGTAATTTTTTCACTTTTTTACTATTATTTGGTATAGATTACGTTTGGTAGGTAAGTTATGTGTCGAAATCTACGACAATTTTGGTCTAAAAAAGTGTTTCTCTTAATTACCAATAGAGGTGTTGTTAAAAGTTTTTATACGAATAATTTACTGCGACAGTAGCGAGTACAAACTTGATAAGACGTAAACTCATGGTAATGGCTCTGTTTCGCAAATTGCAAAATGTGTACTTTTTAAAATCGCTTCCGAATTTAGCCTCGTCTTTTTATTTTCTATGAGTTTTACTCCATCTCTCGGGTCCCATAGAAATTACTCAAACAGTCTAATGGTAAGTAACAATGACGATTACACCTGGATGTGTGTGACACGAGATTGAAAATTGACAGTAATCATCACTATAGATAATATACTATGACCATCACTGTAGTCTTTGATCTTCGACGTCACAGTCAGATGTCATTTTGACTCCGTCATCTGACGATAGAGTCGCTGCTGTTCATACAATTTTGACATTATTTTGACTGTGCACCCATTGGTATTTATATACTCTTTGGTTGAGACTAGTTTTTCACAATACGTATTATTCCTATTAATCTAAGGTATTACATATTACTATTTAATTTTAGTATTTCATCAAAAAGTAACTGTCCTTAAAGGAATAATACGATGTGAATACGACAGACTAGTAAGAGAACTACATGTTAATAATACCATTATTTATTACGAGAATTTTATAAGATTGAAATAATGTAAGTAATGTTGTTCAAACTTCCACTTTAGTTTCTTTATTTTTGATAAATTTGTGTAATTTAGTACCTTTAAAAAAGAGATTTTAATTAAATATAAATAAAATTATTATGCAAGCACAAGAATCTATTTTGTAGTATTATTGCAGCATTATTAAAAAAATATTTCTGTTTATTAGGTCCTCTAAGGCAGTAAGTAGGCATAGAGAGCACTCCAGAAGTCGTTCTTTAGAATCTAGAAGTTCGAGAGATAAGCATAAAAGTGTGAAGCATCAATCTAAATCTCCTCAACCACATCATAGATCTTCAAGTAAGGAAAAGAGGCAGGTTAAACATAAAAAAAGAAGTAAGAAGAAGAAGAAACATCGAAGCAGCAGTTCTTCAAGCAGTATTGATAGTGACGAAGAAGAACTGAAGCTATTACAAAGACTGGAAGCAGAGAGGCTTAGGTTGAAGGAAGAGAAACGTAAACTAAAAGAACAGCAAAAAGCTAATGAAACACCAGAAGAAAAAAGGTAGCAGTTGCTGTTTAATTAATTTGAATAAATTTCAGATTATGAGATAGGGTTACTTTAGATTAGTACCACTGTATTTCTATATTTATAAAAATCAATCCCTAATTGGCTTGGTCATTGCATTACACCTGTACAGATTGACCAATTTTGCTAATTATTTGTTTTTTGAATTCTTTATTGCCAGGAAAATGTTCTTCTGAAAAAAAAAAGTTAAAATTGGAAGGAAAGTGGGAGAAACAATGCTTTAAATTTTAATCCATATGTACTGTTCGTAGCTGTCCATGCCAAGTAATACAAAGTTTACCGAGTCAGCTGGTTTTCGATAATTAACAAAAATATCTTAGCAACAAAACTGTAGTAGGCTAATCTGTTACTGCTTATAAACAATTAAAATAAGTCGATAATATAATCTGTATCACAGTGTAATATTGATTTAATACGAGGTTGACCTTGGAATAATTTAAATATTGAGATGGTATTGTGGCATATAGTGAGATAAATATGTTGGCACTACTAAGTACAAGTATTGACTTTTATAATCTTAAAAACTAACTTTTTCTGGAAAGAAATGTAAATTTTTTTAATGTGTTTGTTATTTACTTTGAATGCTTAAGTTGTATTTGTATAACCTACATCATGTTAACATTCATGCTATATTGAATATATTTATGATTATAAATAACATTTAAAAGGATAAGTATTAAATTTTAGAGCACGAAGGTTACGGGAGAAACAAGAAAAGGAGCGTAAGAGAAGAGAACGCATGGGATGGGACAATGAGTACCAATGTTACACAAATCAAGACAACCCATTTGGGGACTCGGCACTCACACACACATTTGTATGGACCAAGAAGCTGGCCAAGGAGGGGGTGAAGACTGTTTCACATGATGAGCTGGAGGCTTTGAATAGACAGAAGCAATTGGAAAATAAAATTGAATTAGAAAAGGTAATGTATTTAAGTGTTAAGTGAACTTTGGCAGTCTTAAAAATCTAGTAAAAAGCCAAAGAAAGTAAAAGACAAACAGATACTTCTATATCAAGTTTATAAGGAGGCTCAGTCCTTATATTATAATATGTCTACTATTAGAAATTTGCTAGTAAGTTCATAATAAACCCAACCATTAATGAGGATACTTCATACTAAAAGGCAGACTGCACATTTTCATTTATGCTTTTAGAAGCAAGCTGTTCTTTTTACATGTTATAAGACAGAGAACAAGACTTGATAGTAAGAGTCATCTATGGTCTAAAGACACCATACATGATATGATTTGTCATGTGTGCAGAATGTTAGGCCTATTGTGCTAGTCTAATGTTGGTAATTGGCCTATTCAACACAGCCATGGCCATAAACTAGGTCTCCCCTGGTACCTACATCCATCCTCATTTGCATTGTGTATCTGCGTTGTCAAACTTTTATCTGTCATACTTTCCACATAACCATACCAACACAGCACGCCTTCTCTCATTCTAAAACCGAAACTTTGTTTCAAACCCACTCTTTCTCTGATCTCACCCATACATATGCTTCAAGCAAATGTTACTCCACAGATTTTCCATAGTGCTCTCATTTCAACCACATTTATCCCACTCTTATGCTTTTCCTGTCAGACTCAATTATTGCTTCCTTACAACAAAGTTACACTCTCTCTGGAAAGGGAGTCTAGCACCATGATTCAAAATGTTGCTATGAAATGAATGTAGAAAGGAGTGTGAGCAGAATAGTGTGAATGAAGCGTAGAACTTACCCTACGCTTCATTCACACTATTCTGCTCACACTCCTTTCTACATTCACAGTGTACCTTCCATATCTGCACAACTAAGATATAGATTTTATCCACTAGTTCCAGCACTACATCATCAACCAAATTTCAAATATCATTACTTTGGTTTACCTTGCATTCGAATGTAAGCCTCTTTTCTATTGTGACCAGTGTTTGCAGCTCAAATGATATAGACCCCAAAATAGCGCATCATCTTCATAAAGCAGGCAGTTCACCATTTAGACACCCATATGCATTCCCACATTCATTGGTCTTAACTTTTGAAGGTATCTATATATTAATATGTGAAGCAAAAACTTTGGACCCCTTTTTACGAAAATTGTGCTGACGGAGGAGTATGAAATTTGGCACACTTATAGTTTATGTGGAGGATAATGTTTATAAAGTGCATTAATTCAAAATAAAACATTACACATACTGCCATGCATTTGACACACACAAACAAATACATTGATGATAACAATAAAAGATCACAGATGGCACACTAAAAAGATGGTGTCATATAAATTTATTATGGTCGAATTTCTACCAATGGGCGACCACTAGTTTGTTCAAATTACAAGATAAACAAGAATGCTAACAACTCGCACCCTACTTGACGGCAATGTTAACATAAAACCAAGGCGATATATTGCAGCCCACCTGCACACATGCTTTATAATCTAAATACATAGACTGCATAGCACACAGCAGGGCGCCGTCTATCCCATGATTCGGCAAAATGTTCCAAAGTTTCTTATGTACAACTATATCCGAAACCGTCTGATCCACAGCCAAATGTTTTACTATGATGTAGCAGAGAGTAAATACATGATCCAGGCCTGAAACCGCCTTGAGCCCCCCACAACATTCGTTCAGGTATTTTTTTTTGGTATTGGTAGGCAAATATTGCATCTTCAGCTATTTTTCTATACACTTGATGTTTAACTGATCAACTTATAACTCGTACAGTCCAAATGTATCCAAGTGAACACTTCTAATCCTAGAGTCCAAGTTAATACTTGCTATTATTAAAGGGCACAATGACCGCACAACTCCAGTCTTTGAGTACTCTGCCGGTCCTTCAGCGTTTGTTGCAAAGGACACAGAAAAGGACGCCTCACAAAAAGCCTTACTATGTTTCATGTTTCTAATTGTACATTCATCTTCTTCCATCTCAATGCCGTCACATGCCTTCACTATTTATGAGTCATTTAAGTAGTCAGACCCAGCAGCAGCATCCCTATTTTTGTGTTATGTAAATCTGGAATCAGCTCATATAGCCAAAATCAGATTTTGTCCAGGTTAGTTTGGTGTTAGAACATTGTAAAATAAGGTGTAAGGTCCATTGAACATTATTCTTTGTGTGTATATTTCATGCTCTTTTGTATAAATCCAAGATTTCCCATTGCTTTAGTCTATTGTGTTCTCTCTGTGTTTCTAGTAAATCTTTAGCCAAGTCATTATTATGCACACTAAAAATATGGTTTAGGGGGTTGAACTATGTGTTGACTTTGGGCCGGAGATGGTAGCCAATAAAAGAGTTGACTTTCTTCATACACTATATAATATTACGTATACACATACAGTTACAACTTGCAAGGCTGTGCCACAAACCGCGTCTGCGGAACGACTTATGGTTCGTCACTTCGTGACTTTCTAGTCAGCGCTTTTCGTTGTGTCCCCACACTGCCGTTGTATTTTGTGTTTTCTGTTTATTTCTTCTTTTACACTAGGAAATACCTAAGGTACACATGTGTTTTTGATTTCCGAACAAACCAATGTGCAATGAAGAATGGTCTCAGAACAGTGTTTTGAAGTCTTTAAATAATTTCAGTAATGGAGTTACTTGCAGATCCCCATAGTTCTGTACCATATTTTATAGTTCAGTTACTTAATTGATAGAAGGCGTTATTTTGCGGAAATCCATACTTAAATTATATAATATTTTTTGGCGGGAAATTGCAAATTAAATAATTGTATTTGGCAATTATTTAATTTGCAATTTCCCGCCAAAAAATATATTCGTATTGTGTCGTGACAAACAGGAAAGTCAGTGCGTTATTAATGAATAGGACTTCACGGAAGCATCCAAAGACTCCAAATATATCCACACAGCACATACACACCACTAAACTGTTTTATTAGAACTAACAATACAGCCTCTGTGGTCTAGCGGTTCGGGTATTGGACTTGACCGCATGAGGTTCCGGGTTCGAATCCCGGATCGGGCACCAAGAAGAAAATTTGGGTTTTCAAATTTTCTAATAGAAAAAAATGTTGCTCGGAATTGGATATGTGCCCGGTTGGCGATAGGCTTGCCACCTATCACATTGTGGGACTTAGTGCCTTCGGCTAGTCGTGGGTGCCCTGGTTGTGCCTCTACCTAATGCTTCGTGAATATGGGCGTGAAGATACTTACTTACTTACTAACAATACACACATTATTAAAAAAGACTTGTTGTTGAGTGACAATTGTGATTGTCGTCCTATGAGCCAAAATAGATCTGCGTAAATTGGTTTCCATTCGTTTGGCTTTTATTTGAGCCTAAGTTAGTCTTCTATCCAAGTGCAGTCCAAGATACTCAACATTATCTCTTTGTGGTAGTTCCTTATCTTCCATATATACAGGAGTACAGTTTCTTTTACAGAGAGTAAATATTTTATGGATTGACTTTGTAACATTTGATTTGGTGGAGGATCCATTGCTACAATCATCTGTCTACTTTATCAATCTGGGTTTATCATTTCTGATATCCATTCTCGGGATTTTCGTCACATTCTAGATATACTGTATTATGTGCATAAGTGGCCATCCTCTGGTTTTGAGTAAATCCTCGGTATATTATTTTTAAATCATGTAGTATAATTAATGTAGAATAGTTTTCAGTTTAAATAGAAGACTTCGTGCCATTTTTCTTTCTTACAACGAAGGTTTTTCGCCGGTAGACACACGCTTTTTAGCCTGTCTTGAACTTGACTCTTCTACATGCTTCCTACAGGTCTTGCGATTTTCCACTCTTAATGCTTTCAAGCCCTTCAAATGGAACACTCACTCGCCAATGCCTCCACTTATTAAACAGGCCACTCGGCTGATAACCAAATAGTAGTCCGTATTAAGAGTCAGGCTCTCGTGTCCATTAAACACTTCCGGCGGCGACTATCGACCAAAGCCAAGTCTATCATACTCATTTGATCATTCCTGCTCCTTGTATACGATGAATACATTGTAGAAGATACAAGAAGATTTCTTTCCACACATAAATCCACAATATGCTTACTAGCACCATACACTCCCTTATTACCATAAGGAACGGTCTCGTCAACGGTTCGTTGCGTCTCCACCCATCCATGCAAGTCACCACATAATATGATCACTTTCATTTGCTACAATCGTATCTAGAACGTCCTTCATAAAATAAGAAATTAATAACATGACGATTGACGATAAGATGATATTTACCAATCCCAGCATTTGCGATATCGCTCTGTGTTACGCTAGAGCACAGTGCCAACTTGGCACCGGGGAAATCAGAAGTATAACTGACTTTACCCTTTCGCTTAATCTCCGTCACACATTGTAAATCCAGACATCTCTCATTCGTCATTACATCAATCAGTTCATTGTCTTCGCGTCCTTTCACACTTCTCGTGCCTATTTGGTATTCTCCACTCCTTGATTCGCCTATTCGGGCTTGGCGTGATGTCGACCTCTTTAATAATTATCTTGTTAACGTAAATGAATTATGAAAATTGTGTGCATTATTAAGTGTAACTCAAAACTACTAGCGGGATGGTCCTACATCACTTTTTAAAAGTCACTGAGAACTAACGATTTCAAAACAACCATTTGTTTTATTAGTTTTTGCGAGATTAATAAATATGTTTATAAAATATTACTATAAAATACGACAATCCGCCATGATATTCTAAACGCCAATATTATCTCAAGGCCGTCACGTATAACCGCATGCAAGCGACTAGTAAATTTAAATTAACCTGTGCAAGCGACTATTTAATATTGTTTGGCTCTTATTCTTTTTTGGTATTGGCGTTAACATCTCCCATAGCCAAGCTTGAGTTTGCATCAAGTTACCCGAGTGAGCGAAATCGGACTTTTATTCAAAATTAGTCGTAAATAGTCATAGAAAGTCGTACCAGGGTCCTGAGGAAAGCTGAGGCCTCTTCGCTAATCAGTTTTGGCGGCAATGAGGAAATATACGATATACTAAGTATCTTTGAGAATACTTCACTTGTACACTTAAAGTCAACAAAATTGTACAAAATGCCATCGAAATTGACTAATTACAGTTAGTATAGATACATTTCCGGATATTTTACAATAGTATTTTTTTTTTATTTGTCATCATTTCCATTGAGCAGGTATCAGTGTATCTGAGGTCTGTTTTATCTTAGAAGTCCAATTTGGTAAACAACAATGGCGGAACAGTGACATTAGGAAGCCGTAGACAATGAATAGGGTTGGAATCATCAAATGACCGAATGAACAAGAATGACATACTACCGTGAATGAATGATATTTATTGGTCAATACTAGTACAGTAATTTAGTAGATAGTAGTACTAAATTAATAGTAGTAATATAATATAAGGAAAAGTGTGTTTGTTTATCTTCTATCTTGCCAAAACATAATGGATAGTGTATATTTAGTTAGAAAATAATGGAAGTTTTTTTTCTGATTGCCACTGTGGCCTGGCGGTTTGGCGTCGGACTTAGAGGTCCCGGGTTCAATCCCCGAGTCGGGCAATAGGTAAAAAGTGGAAAGTGTGTGTTTTAAGTTTTCTAATGGTAATGGCACTGCCTGGGATTGGATGTCTGGCCAG
>NJDC01002736.1:111366-140220 GCA_002245475.1 Calephelis virginiensis | reverse complement strand
AGAATAAAATGGGAGGATAATTTATTTCGTGTACTCAATGTTTTCTCTTAACGAGCGACAGAGAGGCACAATCGGCCTCCGTTCTTATGACGCTGTCACGTTCAACTATCGACAGTAAACCAACCTTACAGACAACTGCGTTTTTTGTTTTGTTTTTGTAACACGATCATATTCGTATTAAAATAACAAACGTAATAAATCGTCCTCAAATTCACTTTCCGAATCAGAAAACATTGTGCAATGAAGTCACAACGACTGATATCAATTGCACGTTGCATACGTAGGACCAGTGCGCTCGCCTGCTCACCCACGTCGTGTACGTTTACTCAGTTTGTCCTTGCCTTTAAGGTCTGGTTTATTTTAGGCGAATAATATGAGATCATCCAAGAACAAAAGTTGACATTTGGTCTCACTCCCACTGTGCAACCAATATCATAGCTTTGAATTCCTTAGTAATATACTGAAACAATTTAAAACCAGGCAAAACCACATTGGCTATAGCCCTGGAAAATGCCCCGCTCAATTTCGAAAGTGAAAACACTATTTTCCCCTCCTTGAAGACAAATAACTATGGTCCATACATGGAACGAGAAAAGTACTTAGGTTGAACTGTATCACATTTTAAACACTCCTCGCAACCACGTATGGGATACTAAATAACCCTTTTATATTAGTCAATTTCTTACGCCACTTAGAATTAAAAGGTTCTGGTGATTCCTATTTACAAATTGTTTGCAAAGGCTTGTCGGTTAAATAAATAAATAAAAAAAGAAATTAAGAATTGGGGTATCAGGAATTCGAACCAGAGATTTCTAGTGTCAGATCTGCACTTTTACCACCTAAGCAATTATAGCTTGACAGCTTATCGTGAAATTTACGTTTGTATTCATATGATTTTACAGCCTTTTTTTATTACTTAAAAACACGGACAAATCAGCATTTTACAGAAATGAAACCTAGCTTAAATACCCTGCATACTGAATTTCAAAAAAATCTTTGGAGCCATCTCCAAAATTCTGAATATAAATAAAGGTTATATACAATAATTTCGTCATTCTCGTTTAAAGGTTTAAGATAATTGAATATCACTTTTACTTCAAATGCTTCAATGGTTTAAAAGCTTAAAATAATAAACATTCAAGTTATATTGACAATATTAAGGCCTGTCTTTTTTAACAGCACTCATTAGTTTTCATCACCAAATATGAAGTAATTTTTTTTATACCAACAATACCTATGATATTTTTTGTTTTGAGCTAGAAACATGGAATTTGGTGTTTTTATAGTACATACCACCAGAATGATTAGGTAATCAATATCAAATATGATGTTTGTTTCCATTGGCACTACAGCTGGTAGTGTCACGGGTAATTTTTCATACCCATAGCACTACTCTTTTATTGGCTGATGAGACTCATACATTAAAATTACCCGTGGATTACTACATTATCAATGACCCTACCGAAATATTAAAGAAAAAAGAAAAGTATTTTCACGCCCATATCCAAGAGGTAGGCAAAGGCACAACAGATGGAAAGTGATCACCTCCGCCCACGGACATCCGCAACACCAGGAGTAACGCAAATGCGTTGCCGACCTTTAAGGAATGAGTACGCTCTTTTCTTGCAGGTTCCTAAGTCATAATCGTTTGGGAAAAGGTGTTATGCAGGGTAAGAAATGTCTTAGGAATCGCACAGTTGTAGGTCGCCACGCATCAAGATGATCGACATGATACCTTAAGCTCTGACGCGATGTCCGAAGGTGGAAATCAGCGGCTGGAATTAAACCAAACAACTCCGCAGAGCGTTCCCCATGATAGATGCGGTAAAGAACACTGAGTGACCCAACATCTCTACGCAACGCCAAGGAATCAAGCCGATTGGTAATTGCCCGGTTATTGACAATTCGAGTTGTTCTACGTTGAATGCGGTCAAACGGAAGGAGCTGGTACTGTGGAGACCCTGCCCAGAGTTGAGAACAGTACTCCATATGAGCCTTGAAATACTGTCTCGCTTTACTGAGCACACCAATTTTTTTTAAAGGCTATTTTAGCCTTCTCCTCCAGATGACCACGAAATTTAACATCACTCGAAATGTCAACGCCGAGTATACCAATGCAGGCTGTGACAGTTAGGGAAACGCTCTCAAATCGAGGAGATGCGACTAAGGGAGTCTTTTTAGCGCACCAGTAGCGGACTAAAAAGCGTCTCCTTTTTTTTAAACTGTCAATAACATTATTTTCTTTAATGTATATCGCCTCTGTGGTCTAGCGGTCCAGGGGTTGGACTTGATTTCATGAGGTTCCACTTGCTCGTTTGCCTCCTCTTCTAAAAAAAGCTAGGTATAAAATCTAGCTGAACTAAAGATTAGAAAATATTTTTTTATAAGTTCAAATTAAAAATTGAGCATTAAAGTAAAAAATATTATGATGGGACATTGGCCAAAAGCATGCTCGTTACGATTCCTTCTAGTCCACTGGACTGCTATTCTGGCCCCAAAGCATACGGCAGAGAGGGGTAAAGGATAACGCAAACTGTTGACGGGGCGGAGCGTGTCGGGTCGGCAAGCATCGCATTGCAAAGCACACTGAGGTGTGCCGGGCCGCATCGCATCGACGGATTTCTGTTACTCCACACCAAAGAGTAGATAAAAAAAGGAGATATGCGACTCGACGTTATAATCGTAAAGCATACAACGAGGCGCCTCTAGCAGTAGTTATACGAAAGTTTAGCGTTAAAATGTCATAAGTGCTTTATTTACAATCATGTAAATAATAATTCAATATAAAATATCATAAGCAAGAGAAGAGCAAAGGGGAGCATATGCAGGGAATAATGTGAACATAAAGCTGAGTAGACTACTACAAAGCTAGGTTTGAGTAAGGACGCTCGACTTGCTTTCTACAATTCTGTGATTATTCCAACTTTACTCTAAATTGGGATAAAGCAAATTTAGTAGGTATATTAGAGAAAACAATTAAGTCAGTGTTTATGTGTGCATTGTTTGAGTGCATTTTTATTAGAGATCGACTGTCATACCTATATGTTTATTTCCTGGTAAGCAACAGAATGTAGGAAGTAAAAAAAGGCTAGATAATGCTAAGGGGAGTTAAATTTCCCCAAGAGACTACCAGTAGTGCCAAGGGAAACAAAAACGAAATATGACAATGTAGCATTTTGTTGGTTTGCTATCATTTTTTCCAAAGCAAATTCTGTTGCTGTGCGCTATTTACTCAACAAACTCCATATTTCTAGCTCAAGGTCAAAAAGACAAATTAGACAAGGACTAACATATATAATATAAATTTTAAAGAAAGAAAATTTTCGCCCTGGAGAGGATTTGAACCTGTTACTTGTAAGGGTTTGATTAAGGCTTGAGACAAAAGGTTACAGGTTCAAATCCTCTCTGGGGCAAAATTTTTTCTTTCTATAACCGCTAGAGTCCGGAGCTTTTTTCAAAAAAACATATAATTTTATATTGTATATAAATATAAGGGGTGGCACGGAGACTAAGAAAACTTTTTCGGTGAGTTTTTGTCTAAGTACTTACACGAGTACATCGGGACTGTGTCCTCACCCAAAATTGCACACCATAATTCAAATTCCCCAAAAACAAAGAGAAAGGTTTTTTAAAAGTCTATGTACTCGTCTGAGGATACAGGGTCTCTAGAGGTTAAAATTCATAGAAATTTAACCCAAGCATAGGGTAAGTGCTAAAATAAAAATACCTTGGAAGGACTAATATTGTCAATATAACAAGATCGCCTCTGTGGTCTAGCGGTCCGGGTGTTGGACTTGACTGCAACAGGTCCCGGGTTCGAATACCGGGTCGGCCAACAAAAAGAAAATTGGATTTTTCCAATTTTCTAATAAAAAAAAAAATGTTGGTCGGGATTGGAATTGTGCCCGGTTGGCGATAGGCTTGCCACCTATCACATTGTGGGACTTAGTATCTTCGGCTAGTCGTGGGTGCCTTGGTTGTACCTCTGCCTACCTCTTTGGGGATATGGGCATGAAGATACTTTATAACAAGATTGTTTCTTTTATTATTTTAAGCTTTTAAACCATTACAGTAAAAATTATTTTCAATTATAATAAAATAATAGCATTAGCAGCAAAGGGGTCTGAAACATTGAATTAGCTAGTTTCAGCGACTTCTCTGGCATAATATGTTTCAACATATTCTATGACTATAAAATATATATGATAATATTAAATATATAAAATTTTTAAAACAAAAATTCCATGTACCTACAACCATATAGGTTTTCACAAATCAATGTTTTAAGAATAGTGATCATCAGAGACAAAATATATAGTAGGAAAATAGGTTCATAATACATTACTACATTTAATACTTTCCTAATATATTTATTGCAATTAAATTTTAAACACCATCATTGACTCATTCCTTTTTAGGTTTATCATCGGTCTTGACTTCTTCAACGGGATTACCTCTAAAGTTGGGAAACTGTTCCCATGGAGCGCTCAATTCAAATCTCCTAAACTCTTGAGCCAGTTCCAAAGGTTCCACTACAACACGCTTTTGTTCATCGTCATAACGAAGTTCAACATACCCACTTAACGGGAAATCCTTTCTGAAGGGATGACCTTCAAATCCATAATCAGTTAATATTCTCCTTAAATCTGGATGATTGGCGAAAAACACGCCGAACATGTCCCAAATCTCTCTTTCATACCAATTAGCTGCTTTGAAAACTTCACAAGCTGAATCAATTGGAGTTAGTTCATCTGTATAAGTTTTCACTCTGATTCTGGCATTATATCGAAGTGAGAGAAGGTTGTAAACAATTTCGAACCTGTTAGTACGATTTGGGACGTCCACACCGGCGATATCCACCAAACTAGCGAACTGCGCATTGTGATGATCTTTTAGAAATTGTAGTACAGGTATTACACCTTCAGGAGGAATAAGCACCTCCAATTCATTGCCTGATGTAATTTGCACTGTTTGAACAAATTTTGGAATGCATTCCGCAACATATTTACCAAAATCAACAAGCTGTGCCTTCTGCAGGGGGTCTAATTTAGCTACAGTTGGTCGTGTTTCGGTTTCGGATAATGCATCGGTTTTCGTTGCGACACATTGTATCAAGGGAAGATGAGAACTAAGAATCGCGCGACCAAGGCTCTGCCCCGTTCCTAGGGCGCGTTTTAAGAAGAAAGACATAGCAATCTGGTATTTGTCCTGTTATTTTATTTTCCTTACGTAATTATATTTTTTTAATTTTCGGCAACATTGAAAATAACTGACAATTGACATTGACATTTGAGTTAACGTCAAATAGCAAGTAACCATAAACCACAAATGTTTAAATGTATGCAGATTAAAAAGGGTTGGCGGGAACGGTCGGAGGGTGAAGGCGCGCTTTTCGAGGGTTCCCTCCAATCTTTAAGCTAAAAATGTGTAATATAATGTATAATTTGTAAATTAATTAAAGTGGAAATATTGCTTAGTTGTGTGTAAATGTGATTTAGTAAATAAACTATACTAGTGAAAGACTATTGTAGAGTTTTATCACGACAGAAGAGGCAGAGGCCTGAACAAGAAAGAAATTTGAAGACGAAACTAGAAAAAGACATGAAATATTAAGATATGGGTTTATTACATAATATAAGACTAGTATAAAATATAGAGGTAAAAAAAAGAATATTAAAAATACCTTCTGCACTGTCGTAGAAGTTTTGGCGCCAACATGAAAGAAGATGATTTTGGTGTTCAGAATTTTAGTTTTATAATTTGTGTGAAAATAATCGTAATTCAAGGATGTGACGTACTATAAAACAAATTAACGGAGAAACATAATATGTAAACTTCAAGAAATTAAAACTAAAGACGTATTGAAAGACTCAAATAAGCTTTGTCTTAGTGAAGGAAATGACTTTTAAAAAGGGGAAGACAATATGTTAAGAAACTGAAGAAATGAATTTAAAATTTTAATATGAAAAAGAATTTATTATTACGGAAGACGTGGCAGCATGGCCTAAAGGTCTTAGCCGGCCCCAGAAAGGGGCAAATTAACTTAAAAAAAAGGGAGTTTTGGCGCCATCGTGAATGAAGATGGTCGTAATTTTTTCACAATTATTGAATTTAGTGTAAAATATAAGTAAAATTGATTAATTTAGGTGGGAATTAGTTTGATTTTGTTCAGTGAAAGTGCACTAATGAAATAATCATGAAGGAATCAGTGTATCGTGAATTTCCTCGCTGCCGCCAAATCTCATAAACGAGCTTGTGTAACGAAACCACCGCTTTACTCAAGACCCAGACAAGACTGTGTAAAAAGTGACTAATGACTGAAATAAAGAATAAATACGGAAGACAAAAATTGAAAATATATAACAAGAAAAATATTTATTAATACGGAAGACGTGGCTGTATGGACACAGATCCTTTGCCTTTCCCCGACTGGGATAAAAAAAAGAATTTAAAAAAAAAGTAAGCAGATTAAACGTAATGGGATTTGGGCAATTGACAATTTCACTTTAAACAAAAATTCTAACACATAAAGCATATATATATTCCTATTTCTATGACACACATGGGCCGCATTTAGTTAGATATCTACATTGGAAAGAAATTTGAAATATTAAAAGCTGACGGAAAAGTTTTGGGATTCTGGGAGGGATGTTTTGGATATGGTTGAAGGAAATGAAAGAGTGATTATGTGTGGTGACTTGAATGGTTGAGTGGGGACACGACGGCCGTTCTTGGTTTATGGTGATAAGAGAGTAAATGACCCTCGTGAACTTAGCATGCAATCATTCAATCATCAAAAAAACATTTTTTTTTATCGGAATGGATTTAAAATCGTTTGTACCTGATTGTACCAACTTTTTTCTCGTTTGTACCTCAATATTTAAAGGGGGCCCAATAGGGCCCTTCATGCTTAATTCTTGAGAATCATTTTTTTATCGAAATTGGATTAGAATCGTTTGTACCTGATTGTACCAACTTTTGTTTAATTGTACCTCAACAGTGGAAGGGGGCCCAATAAGGCAACATGCAAAATTCTTGAATTTTTTATCGGAATCGGTTTAAATTCGTATGTACCTGATTGCCTTATTTGGCCCAAATGGGGCCATGCTGAATTCTTGAAACTGGCGAATTGAATGAAAACTCCGGTTTAGATCCACCTAAAGGTACCCTTTTTAGATCAAACCTTTGTACCTCAGTGGTGAAAATGTGAGTGCAAACCCTAGTCTAGGTCTCCAGTAAGGCAATACACCCAAATTTGTCATTTGTACCTCGAAGGAACGACCACTAGGCCCAAAATCATGTTACAAGTTTTTTGAAACTTTTCGAGGTTTGTACCTTGGTCAAATGGATGCATGCTATTGTATGACTGAAAGACCTAGACTAGGGTTTCCACTCACTTAGACAATAGCATGCATCTATTTGACCAAGGTACAAACCTCGAAACCCTTTTGGGCTCCTTTTTACTATTGGGGTACAAACGAAAAAAAAATTGGTACCATCAGGTACCTACAAACGATTTTAAGCCCATTCCGGTAAAAAAATGATTTTCAAGAGTTTTGCATGCTAAGTTCACGAGGGTGATACATCGTGAGTACCGGTTTATTTATGTGGCTGTATTTATGTCTGCAATGTTATACCAAACACAGATTACAAGTTGAACGCAAATAAATTTAATACATCCCATTCTAAAATGTGGAAACTTTTCTATAGGTAAAATGGGGATTTTAAGCCAACAATACAGTTTAACAGAAAAAAACATGAGCATAATGATGAAATTCCGCACCCGACTCACCTTCACACTGCATGCCGTGTCCATATAGCCTACGTATTAATATAATCTATGGCCGTGTCACACTGGTATGACGCAAAGAGTATATAATCACTACGTTCCAGTATGACGGTAAAGAAATAATTTTACTATCACATTAGTATGAAGGGTAGAAATATGATTTCCTCACCTTGACACCGTGTAGATTTAAGAATTACTAACGTTGTGAATTAATCCCCATACTACTCTATACAAATTATTTGTTAATCAATGTTTTTTTTAAATACTTCACGCCAAATCCCTTACAGGGTAGGCAGAAAGAATAGAGTACCAAATCTCCCAATCCTGGCAGACCTCCCTGGCTTTCTTCGCCGGATTTACTCATTATGAGGCCGCGATTCCGATCCGGTGCACTGTGTGCCGCCTAGTAAAAGCTGGCGGGACAAAATCCTAATTCCTAATTTCCAAAAAGTCCTAATTTCCAGGAACTTGTATTAATAACTTGTAAACAACCCCCCGCAAGTACCGAAAAGACACAATAGATTACGTTAATCACCTAATTAAGGTACTTAAATGAAGGTGCAAGGTAGATAAGGAAAGATGTTTTGCATTTGCAAATCAGTTGCATTTTTCGCACGTTTGTGATTACATCTCTCAAAATTATTTACAAAGTGAATCTAGTTTTTTTGTGATAGAACATTCTGTATAAGGTATGTATACTTATTTTATGTACTTTTTTTACAAAAATAACTTAAATTGTTTGTGTGCTATGAGTTTGAAAGTAAGCAGAGAAATTTTATCGATTTATTTATATTTTTGAAATTTAAAGGGATGCAACTTTTTTATCCTAATATATCCAGCTTAATTTTTAAGTATGTTGTAAATAAAACATTTGAGTATAGTTTCATACATATCTTAGATCCCGAAAAGGCCCGTGAGTGATTTTATAGTCTTTTTTCCAAATCGAGTCATTACTATGACGAAACTTGACTTTTTCGAAGAATAGGTGAAACATGAAAAAACGAAAGATACTCGCATATTTGACGCCATATGCGAAAAACATTGTCTACAAGACATTTCTGATGAAATTTAAAAAAAACGTAAGATGAAAATTTCTAAATGAAAAATGGAGTTCAACAAAATCTAACAAAGAAATGTTTTTGATAAAACATAAAGACTGGTTGGAGGGATGTGGAATAAAACTCGCGGTACCTATAAACTGGCCATCAATTTCGACAGGAACTTCAACTGCAGGACTTCCCAAGAAATCCTTTGATTATTCGTCGTCGAAGACAAAGAGACGAAGAGAGAAGTGCGAATGAGCTAATTGTAGCTGCAGAGTTAGCTACTCGGAAGGAAGGGCATCGCAGTGTGGCTAAACAAATAAAAGAAATAGGTGATTCTCCAAAAACAAAGAAATGTTGTGATCAAGGTAGGCAATTAACTCCGGACGAAGCGTTAGCATATTATATAGACGCTAAATTGACTACGCACGCATACAAACAAACAAGAAAGTGGTAATTGAAGGAGGGACATCCAGTTTATCAATCATTCTATAGTTTAAGTAAGTCGAAAGCTTCTTGTTGCCCTTCCGATGAACATACTTCTGTAACTGAAACTCGAGCTGAAATTAAACTTCAGGCAATTTTAAATAAAACTTCTTAACGATTAATTGAAGCTCAGTCTGAGGTTATTAAAGGTGTGCTACCTCGTTCATCTTGTACTTTGATAAGTAAATGGGGTTGTGATGGGAGTTCAGGCCTCAGGGCACAGTACATAAAAACAAAGATTCCATAGATCCACGACCATCCTCTACCCTTTATTGTCGTCCTATCAAATCCATCTTCACTAAGGAGACACCTGAGTTCACCAAAGACGAAATTAATAAAATTTTAGAGCAAATAAATGAGCTTGCTCCAAGTGTTTGTGGAGTGGATGGGACTCAAATTTCTGTTAAACACAATTTATTGTTGACGATGACCGATGGAAAAGCATGTAATGCATTAACGGACACGCGGTCAACACAAAAATGTTACATTTGTGGTCCCACTCCGTCTTCGATGAACAAGGAGTCAGGGAGTTATACTAGCAACGAAGAACATTATGGATTTGGTTTATCTGCTTTGCATGCCTGGATTCGGACTTTTGAGTGTATGCTTCATATCAGTTATCGTTTAGATGTAAAAAAGTGGCAAGTCAGAGGCGACAACGATAAAGCTACTGTGAAGCAACGCTCACAGGAGATCCAAAAATCTTTTAAAGATCATATGGGTCTCATAGTAGATAAACCAAAACCTGGCTATGGCAATACGAATGACGGAAACACTGCGCGTAGATTTTTTTCCAATGCTGAACTGAGCAGCGAAATTACAGGGTTGGATGTAACTCTTATTCGGAGATTTCATGTAATTTTAAGAACTCTGTCATCGGGATATGACATAAATTTTGTGTAATTCGATAAGTTTTGCTCTGTTACGGGAAAATTATATATTGATCTGTACTCGTGGTATTCCATGCCCGTTACTGTGCATAAGATACTAGTGCACAGTGCAAAAGTGATAAAATCTTGTCTTCTTCCAGTTGGGCAGTTTTCCGAAGAAGCCCAAGAAGCAAGAAATAAAGATTGTCGTCGATTCCGTGAGCGAAACACAAGGAAACGATCTCGAGTTGCCACGTATAAAGATCTTTTGAGAATGCTATTGATTACATCCGATCCTGTAATTAACGTTTAGAGAGAGTTGCCACGTAAAAAGACCACTGCTTTGCCAGCGTAGGCTCTGCAGTTAATTGTCTCACCTTCATTACCATCTCAATCATCATCAGTTCGCATTATAGAGGAGGACGATTACTTGTTGTCAGACTCTACTGATTAAGAGAGTGATGACGACGAATTATCTGATGATGAATATTAATTTTCTGTTTTTTTATGGTTTGTTTAAATATTTTTCTTTTGTATTGTACCTTCTATTTATAGTTATTACTAATTTAATTAATGTAAGAACACATTGTAAATAATTGTTGTTATAATTGTATTGTTGTTGATTGATTAAATTAAATAGATATAGAAATTGGTATAACAATATTGTAACATAAAAATTGTTTATAAAATACTTGAATGTTTTTAAATATATTTCTTATTCCCCGTATCATATGTTTTCTTTTAAAAATCTTGGGGCCAATAGCTATAAGGTAGCTATTATTATTATATTATACTAACCAGCAATAAATGGCATCTTATTTTTGTAACTGTTATAACTTGAATTACCTACGTAAGGTACGATTACCTGGACAGTTGCCTAGGTAACGTAGATTATTACAGGAACAAAGGTAGAATTACAGGAATAATGTATACCCTATTAAGGATATTTACATCTAAATAAGCTACAGGTTTTATACCTACAGGAAGGGAGAAAGGAGTTTTTCTTTACATAAACCTAGTAAACGTAAAAAAAACTGTATTGTCGCAAATGTTCTTTTAATACACGACACAATACTTAGAAAAGACCTATACAACTATAATAAGTCATAAAATATTTTTGTCCCGCTAGCTTATACTAGGCGGCACACTGTGCGATGGTAGTATATAAAAATATCGACGCGCACAAGTACCACTTAAAGTATGGTTCACGTAAATAAAGTTCATTGATTGATTGATTGATTCACATTCATTACCCTTTACATGTAAAACACGCCGGCTTCGGAGACTCTTGACACCACCCTCGGGTAACGCTCAAGCGATTTGATCGTGGAATGTCAACCTTGGTCTCCCGGATACCTGAATCCATCGACACTCGTATTACATATATGCTTTGTTAATCTTTCATCTGGCATACTTTACACATGACCGAACCAGCGGAGCATCTCCTTTCCCATTTTAACACAAACTCTTTTTTCAATCTCACTCTTTCTTGTATCTCACTGTTACGGTTGCGGTTAGCGAGGTACCCAACTCTCGCTTTCATGCAATAAAGTTGAGATAAACAGAATTAGAAGAAAGCGAATCTATCCCCTTGAATCAAAAACTCGCTTTGAAATAGCTTACCCAGCGCTCCATTCACACTATTCCCTCTGCACACACCCTTCTTTCTACATCCGCGTTATATCTTCCATCCCTATTAAAAGAACAACCAAATTATTATATACAATAATTATTATGTTACCTATCACATTGTCGGACTTCAGTATCTTAGGCTAATCGTGGGTGTCCTAGATTTACCTTGTCAACTTTTTTAGAAATACCGGCCTCAATATACTTACATACTTGCTCTCAATATACTTAGTTAAAATTTATGATACATGTTCTTCTGTATAAGTGGAAGAAGTCACCTCAATGCGCTTGTTCCTTTCGGCATCGGTGGTCGGTACTAGTCCCGACTCCGGAGGGGATGATGCAACGCACTCTACCGACTACTACCTACTTATGACTGTCTGATTTCGTTTTATAAAAGATTTAGCATTTAAATAAAAAAAGTGGAAGCAAATTGGTAAATAATATAATCCATCCATCCACTTTGCAAGATGGTATTCTTGACCGCCTTATTGGTCGAGTGGCTAGCGTACGCGCCTAACTACACCGACCAACCGCGAGGCTCGGGTATGATTCCCGACAAGGGCAGGCATTTGTATGATGAACATTTAGATGTCTGCATTTCCGGGTCTGGGTGTTTATTAAATTTATTATGGTATCTATTGAAGTATTTCTATGTATTAGAATAATTGACTAAAACCCGTAACCCAAGCATATAATTTGCTCACTTTGAGGTTAGATTCAATTTGTGTAACTTGCCCAGGGATATTTATTATATATTACCTATATTAATTATAATAACTACGCCACACCAAAATATTGATCTTTATTGCTGGTTGTCTGTAAGAAATTGCATATAAAATCATAAAATAAAGAATATTTGTATTGTACATACGTTTTTTGTCAGTGGTTAATAAAACCCCTCATTTTGCTTTGGGGGTCGAAACAACGCATCACAATTGCTTACGAAAAAGTTGTAATTAAGCTTCTTTAAACTATAGTTTTGAACCATCTTGATCAAGTCAACTTTCAACACGCACGCACACACGCACACACACGCGCACACAAACACACACACACACACACACACACACACACACACACACACATATTATTTTTAACAAGAAAAGTTATGCTTATGGTCCTCTTGTCTGTGTCTATAATCCACTAGTTCGACCATGACAAAATTAATATGGAGCCACCTCAAAATAAAGTTGGGTATTGGTTCAGTAATTGCATAATACATTGTGTTATAGGCAGAAATGACTTTTCATTCAGATAGTTTGTCTGTATCATTATTTTGTAAGTTTTTTTCTAAAAGATGTCCATGAACTGGACTCAAACTGAATGGTTAATGGGAACCTGGTCCTGAAATCTATCATGTGAAGCAGGAAACAGATGAAATTATACTAGACAGTTAATACGGTACTTATCTACTTTTTCATAAATAAATATGTGTTTTATAAAGAGCACAAGACGTAGGGCAACATCCATGTCCCATGTTGGGAGACTGTGGAAAAGAAAGCAATTATTTTTAATGAAACTTGATTTAGCCAGCTGTCGGTCATTGCAAACCTAATTAGAACTTGCAGAAGTTTTAACCCTTACCTAATACTTGCTTTTTTTCTCTTGTAGCATTAATAGTGATAATAATCATTATTTTTTGTCATTACTATTAATGAAAAACAATTTTTAAGCACCAATGCAAATAATTATTTTTGTAATTCTTCCCGATGAAACAAGCAATAGGACCATCAGCAACAAATGAAAAAAATATTTCTTGATAACATTCTGACTAAGAGCTCCTAGACCAGTAGTCAGTTGGTTCCTACTTCCAATGGGCCTGAATGAACAAAATATTTTTGAAATATTACAGAATATTGAATTTGTTAAGGAAACATAAAATGTGTTTGCAGCATAATAATATTATATATACCTACAGTAATTTCTTTATGAACAAATCATGACTTATTTTTATAAGCTGTCTAGGTGTCAGAACAAATAATGTCATTGAAGCTGATGGGTCTACATTAATCAAAATCGGTACTTTGATACTCATATTAAGTATTAACTGCCTCTCATGTTAATACTTATATTTTCATTATGTGTACCTATGTGTTTCTTACACAAAAGTTACATTTGGGCTTATTGCAAGAAGTCATTAAGTGACATATTCATTATTCTTAAATAAACAGTAATTTCAACATTTTAACAGTAAATGTCTGACTGCCAAAGTTGCAGTTATGGATTTAATAGCAAGCTGCGTAAAGCCTAAAGCAAATTAGTTAGAAATTAGTGAGTTTTTGTATTGTCAATCCATCCATGAAAAAATGTATTTAGCGATTTTTTATAGACGATATATAAAACTAAATTCGAATTCCGCTTGGTCATAGCATCACACCTGAACAGATGGAGCAACTTTGGTAATTTTTGGTTGTTGTGTAAGTTAGTCGGGAAAAGGTTTGTACGATGGAGAAACTGGAAAAATTGCAGGGACAAGAGAAAAAACAAAATGTCAATATTTTGCATACAAACTTTTAGTAGCTGTCGAGAGATACAAAATTCACTGGGTCTGCTTGGAGATTAAATAAATTTAACTCAAACTATCTTTTATGTATGTGCAGATTTAGGATTAAAATCAGGGATGATTAGAAACATTTACTTAGAAGATTCCTATTTTGAAAAGGAATTAAAAATTATGAATAAAGAATTAAATTTAATTAAACTCTAAAGTAATGTGTGGATAATCACATTAACATAAGTTTTATTTCATTTTAAAATAGTTAAATTTTAAAGGCTAGTATAGTAATATATTAGCAATGCTATCACTTCCACCAATCTGATATCTTTATTTTGTATTCAGATATTTTTCCATTTCAATTTCAATTTATTGTAATACAAGAAGACAAATGTTTGCTATAAGTATCTTCATTTCTTTATGTAATGGCAGACATCAAATATGAATACTACAACAATGATGGATGTAGATTTTTTACCTTAAAAGGTACAAATATTGATTTAAACAAGTAGGTATTTAAAAATGACAACAACATTAATCTAATATTACTTTTTAAACTTATCTCAAATGCAGTAAACATTGCTGGTCAACACTCTCTTAAGGTTTCATCGACTTCTGTCATAATTTGGGTTTCTTTGCAATTGAGCCAAATGCTGATATAACTGTACCTTTAGTTCCTGTCACATTGCTGGTCAATGGCTGCTGCACCAAACCAGGCTGCTTGATATTGGGTTTAGCTGCCAAATTAGGAGCTGCCTGATCCCATTTAGACTTTCGTTTTTTATCATCATCACTGTCCGATTTCTTCACAACACCAGATATAAAGTCTATTTTGGCCAACTTATCTTTTTTCTCTTTTTCTCTTCTTTCCATTTCTAATTTCTGCACTTTAGCTAGTTCATCAAAGAAAGACTCTTTACCCCATCGTAATGGATCATAAATCTCTGGAGGATAATTAGTATCTAGTTCATTAATGTCACAAAACTGGATTAATTTCTCATAAATGCTTGGGTTTCTGAAATTCTTTTTATCCTGAATTATTCTGTTCATATCTAGACTTTCTGTCATCATGCGACTGTAAAATTTTGCAATAGTATCTTGCAATTCCTTAGGACATTTCCCCGGAGGTTCTGGGGGTATGGTGACACCATCTTCCGAATCATCAAGATCAGATTTTGGCACAGCTTCATCAGTATCGGTTTCCATAGAAAGGCGACGCATGTCGTCTTGATTTTCAGCACTAGGAGACAACTGTTCTTCGTCCGAAACAATGGTGTCATCGACGTAAGAAACTAACCTTCTCTTGGGTGAAGGAGGGCCAGAAGTAGAATGTTTATTATCGTCGGGGGCTTTTGGACTGGGAGAAACTGAATGGAGAAGTTCAGGCTCCTCTTTTTCTGGGGTTTGTTGACCATCTTCCATATCTTCTTCGCCTTCGGAGTCTGTATATGTAGCAGTAAGTGACGCCAAAGCTTGAGAAGCCATGTCACGTATTTTTATTTTCACTAATAAACTAAAAAAATAAGCTAAATGTTATATTGTTTTTAGATTGTAACAATAAAATTAATTGTAAAAGGTAAACCTCACATTATTTGCGAACCAAAGAGTATAATCAAAGAGTATATTTAAATACTACGTAATAAGAGGCACGACTTCCATAGATACATAGCAAACCCGAATTTGTATAAAGTTTACTTGAAAAAGTATAACCCGTATAATTTGAAAGTAAGGCTGAAGGCATTCAGATATAAGGCAACTAGTTTCATATGATTTGGGCGAACGAAAAAATTAGCAAACTTATTTTTTTTATTTTTTCATATGAAAGTTGCATAGAACTGAGTATAAAAAAAGTATCTTCACGCCCATATCCCCGAAGAGGTAGGCAGAGGCACAACAAGGGCACCCACGACTAGCCGAAGATACTAAGTCCCACAATGTGATAGGTGGCAAGCCTATCGCCAACCGGGCACATACATATCCTATCCCGAGCAACATTTTTTTATAAGAAAATTGGAAAAACCCAATTTTATTTTTGTTGCCCGACCCGGGATTCGAACCCGGGACCTCATGCAGTCAAGTCCAACAACTGAACCGCTAGACCACAGAGGCGATAAACTGAGTATAATCATAGATTATATTAATACGTAAGCTATGTACACAGCCTATTATAGATGCTAACGCATCAGACAGACAGCTCCCGTATGGCTCCCGTGCTGTCACGTACTATTGACAGCCAGCTATTAGTTGACAGTATGGAGGGTAGAGGTAAGGAGAACCATCTCTATGTGTGAAAAAGTATCCGTTAAAATCTGCTAAGCAAGGGTGGCGCTACAGTAGCCACAGAGTTAATTTTAAAGAAGGCGCTGAAATTTATTAGTATTATAACAATATATTATTATTTATTATAGCAATATATATAGTATTATAAAAATACAATGTATTAAAACAGTAAACACTACAAAATCACAAAATAGTATAACTTAAAGCTGATAAGAAAATTCAATCAAAGCTCCACGTTTTAACACGGCAATAATTTGAGGTTTTGTTGACGATATTTGTTTGGACTACGTAAACATGTGAGGTCTTGTATATTAGACTGTCACTAATAACTAATCTAGTCATTAAATAGATTAAATTTCTTGACTCAGCATACTTCAATCAGTTAAAAACTGCTTAATTCATATCACAGCCTGTGCCTACGCTAGCGCCATTCTGGAGGATTTTTGAACTGTTATTTAGTGCTGAAAGTTGGACACTTTTTCAAGCTTTCTCCCGTATGAGACGGTTCTCCTTAACTCTACCCTCCATAGTTGACAGTTGTTTTTAGTTGACAGTTGTTTTTTTTCTGCGACAAAATTGCTTATCGGCTAATTCATATTCGTACGGGCTATATAGCCAACCGACAGCATTTCTTATATTCAGTCTTCTATATTGTAAAGTTTATTTAATCCAATTAAATCCTTAAATTCACTGACCGTAACAAAGACTAACACAGGTCGCGACTAACTTTAATTCATACAAACCAAGCTGTATCAAATGTTGACTATATTTGATACGTTTAAGGAATTTGTAGAACAATTTAAAACATTTGTTTTTTCATTCCGCTATTCTTTTTAACTTAGGGTTAAATTTATTTATCGCTTTTACTTTTATGTTTATAAGCCTATAGACATCTGTCTCTTTTAAAATTTTATTTCAGGGATCGGAAAACACGTTCATTTTGATCACCATTAATAAATGATTAACCAACATTTAGTTAACTATCTGAAGAAGTTACAGATCAAATTAGTTAACAGGTTATACATGTTAACCGAATCAAAATGGTTAACCCAGTTAGCCGGTTAATCAATACGAACAAGTTTATCAATCAAAATGATTATACACGTTTATGTTAATAACCATTATAATCTTATTAAATATTCCTATTTGTATGGCCTAACAAACTCGAAAAAAAAATAAGAAAAAACATTGAAATATTGTCATTCATTTGTCAAATGTCAGAATCAAAGACTACGTCAGAATGACAACTGATGACAACTGAACGATAATAGGCGTTTGATCATTCTGTGCTCTCTGTGCTGTGGTGCTCAAATTTCATTACTTTTTTTACAAATACTAATGTCTCTTATAAGATTAAAAAGGAAACGCTGTTATATAGTGCGAAACGATAGTTAAAGCAATAAACACAAGAATGGCGACACAGCCGAGCGATAACACCGAATTTCCGCCCGAAATAATTTTGAAACCCTTGGCATTAATTGGACTTTCAGGCTTAGACATCGTAAATAATGCAATCCACAAAACAATATGGGATGCGTTCTCAAACAACCGTCGTCCAGATCGCGCTGCTGTAAGATTCAAGATTCTTAATAACACTTTCGAATTTCCTGTTGTAAAACCAAAAAGAAATTCCTACGAATGGTACATACCCAAAGGTATACTGAAGAAGAACTGGATTCCCAAACGTGTGTCTCTGATTCCTGCCGTTGTCGTTATATTCTATGATATGGAATGGTCAGACCCACAGTGGAATGAAAAGATTATAGAATGTGCATCAAGAGTCCAATCTATTCGAGCAGCTATCGAGGGTCACGCAACAAGGATTGCAGTTGTAGTTGTCCAGAACGGTCTTTCACCTCCCCCCTCAGAATATATGGTTGGTGCTGAGAGGGCACAAGCTCTATGCTCGGCATGTGAAATTCAGTCAAAGTCTCTATTTGTCCTGCCTCATAATGATCACCTATTGGGATATATATTCCGTTTAGAAAATGCATTCTATGATATAGCACAAAATTACTATCATCATGAAACTAAAGCAATTAAACAACACAAAGACCACCTGAACAAGACAACACATCAGTATTTGTTTGTGAGACATCAGTTTAAATTGGGTTATTACAATGAATTGAAACAGGATATGAGTACGGCTCATAAACATTATATGCAAGCTTACAATCACTTAGCAGAATCAAGACAAGTGGATACTAATGTACATGAAATCAGGACAGTAGCAGGCTATATAAACTATAAGTTGTGTAAGTTGCTATTTGCTCTGAGCCTACCAAGAGATTCCATTGCTCAACTCAAATCTCATATTGAAAGGTACAAGAACAGTGTTCGCCCCACAGAATTAATATTTGAGCATTATGCATGGGTTGCAAGGCAGTATAGCGCGTTTGGAGAATTATTTGATGAAGCAATCAGAGTAGGACTTCCAGCAATACAATCTCAGCATCCTGGCTTTTATTATCAATATGCTGCACAGTATACTGAGAAAAGACGAGCAGCCATGGCTAGTTACTGCTCTGAAGCTAAAGAATATCCTCCTCCACCAGACCCACTTGAAGGTATTGTTGAATATTACGGTCAAAGACCATGGAGGCCAGGACGGCTCAGTGCAGACCCCCATGATCCACAAAAAGAAAATGCTGCATATTTAGCCTTACAGTACAATGAAAGGAATTTTAATCATTCATCAATGATAATAGGTTTCTTAAGCTGTGCCATATCACAGTTTAAAACATTTAATTCACCTAGAACAAGGAGGCAGCTAGTTGTAAATATGGCTAATGAATATTATTATAGTGCTGACTATGGAAAAGCCCTCACATTACTGACACATATGCTCTGGGACTACAGAAGAGAAAAGTGGTGGACATTAGCTTCTCATTTATTGAACAGAGCATTACAATGTGCCTATTTATCTGCCAAAATCCAGGATTATATTCAGTTATCTTTAGAAGCTCTCTCAAAAAGGATTGAAGTAAGAAATAATGATAAAGATAGAATATTCAAAAACATTTTATCAGTACTAAATTTGAACATTCCTCCTCCAGAACCTGAACTACCTCCTAACGCACAGAGTAAAGCGTTAGAATTATGGCAATTGGCTATAGATAAAGAACCATATTCAGTATCTGTTGATATGTCTAACATATCTAGTTTCATAGAAGTTAAAACTAGATTTATACAGCAAAAATACAGAATGGATGACACTATTGAAGTAGAAATTTTCATCAGGCTAACACATAGTACTAATTTAGAGATAAGAAAAGCTTTTTTTACAGTATCTACTATCACTGAAACCTTAGAAATTCCCATTACAGATAAAGGTGATGCTAAAGTATTGTTAGAGGGTGGCAAAGTAAAAAGATTTTTGTGCAAATTTGGAATTACCCCACGAGATATTGGGGGAGAGTTACTTATTAAAACTGTAACATTAGTTTTAGATTCTGAGAGGCAGAGAAAGATAATAATGAATTTTAAAATTGATGAAAATAAAGTTACTCAACCTACAATACACCCTGAATTATTACATTTTATTATTAGTCCTAAAGCTGATTATGGGTTTGATTGTATTGTACCTTTAATATCAACAACTGTTACATCTAGGGACTGTAGACTGTCAATGGAGATTGAAAATAAAGCACCAGCACTTCAGGGGGAATGGTTTCCAACAACATTTACTGTAATAAATAACGAAGACTGTTTGATAAATGATATGGAGATCGCTATAGCACTTGTGACTTCCGCAGACAATCCAAATCCAGAAATGGTAACTGAATTGGGTCTTAAACAAGGAGAGTCACTGTTGCAGCCTCTTAAATTATTTATTGGTGATATAAACAAGTCTGCTAATTACAAAGGGAAATTTTATATTAAAACAAGTAGAACTGCCACTACTACAGTTCAGGTGAAGGTGTCGTATAATATTAGCATTCAAGATATTCCAAAGCTTCAGTGTGTGAAAGATTTTAACATAAAAATATCAGTTATCAAACCTTTTGAAGTAAACACCAATTTTGTGGCAATGAACTTTAAACCAATTTCCAAGTGCTTTGTAGATGATCCATTCATAGCAATGCCTCAAATAAAGATTTTAAGTCCATGGGATCTGCTCATACTAAACACAGAATTAGAAACAGTTGATTGTTTTAAATATACTGACGAATGTAAGCCATCCTCTTGTATTAATAATTTAGAAGTGTCAGAAAGTAATATTGCCTGTGATGCCATATGTTTACAAGCTAAACATAAACCAAAGGACCAACCAACAAGAGTAGGTCTGTATAACATTACTTGGAGAAGGAAAAGCAATACAGATGGAAGTTGTGTGATGAGCAGTACAGCTCTGTCAGGAATTCAAATTGAAGACTGTCCTATTTCTATAGAAATTGATTATCCAGAATGTATAGCTTGGCAAACCACAGTACCACTGAAATGTACTTTAAAAGGAAAGAGTGATGTTCCAGTTCGACTTAATTTGACTACAGAAGGAACTGAGGCCTACATGTATTCTGGATATAAAAATGTTTCAGTGACAGTCCCACCTAGAGGAACAGTAGAGCTGTGTTATAATATTCACCCATTAGTAACAGGGAACACAACCCCACCAAGATTAAAAGCTACAGTGATAGGTGACAGTCCTCACCAAGAAGTTGTTAAAGAAATATTCGAGAAAAATTTTCCAAATACAATATTTGTTATGCCTAAGTACAATAGTTCTATGTAATATGTTATTTGTTTAAATTTGTAAATAAAAGAAAAAAAATATGAAGTAATTAGTTACCTTGTAATATGAAATGATATTAAATAATCAAATTATAATAAAGTTCAGTTATTTGTTACAGAGTTATTATTTTTACAACTATCATTACTTGTTATATTTTTCCTGGACATACTTCACATATTATTATCAGAAATGTTCTTGTCCTGTCTGTTTGATTTAAAAACAGGATTTTACAGGTAACAAGTTCCTGTCTGCTTTTACACCCCATACTCAAACCTAGGAAACTTAAAAAGTCATTTATTTAAAACATGCATATCTATATAAATTTAAACCTTTAATTAATTTCAAACTAGAAGTCTTGGCCAACTTCATATCACTTGACTTTAACAAAAAAAAATAAAATATTGTTTTTGGCTTTTTATCTTTATAAGATCCTGATAACAACTAACACAACGAAAAAAGAATTAGCAATATTGTCCATCCCTTCAGGTATGATGCGATGACCATAAGAAAAACTCATTTGTTTACAATATAGACAAGTTACATATTAAATTGAATCTTTTATCCAAAAGTAAGCAAATTAAATGCTTGGTGCTTGTAATAAGAGTGTTAGTCTAATAAATCAATTGTCCTAATAATACAAATAAATTTAATAAACGCACCCAGACCTGGAAATGCTGACATCTAGATGTCCATCACACAGATAATATCTGCTCTGATGTGAAATCAAACCTGAGTCATGTGGGTTACCCCACAACCAAAAAGGCTATTAATATCAATTTTAGCCATATTATTTAGTATATTTTGTCATCTAAAGAAGAATGAGGCCTCACACTAACTCAAACCAGCCTATGCCACAACTCATATCCCGATGTTGACATTTCTAAAAGAACTCAACACCACTCAGGGTGAGCTGTGTCTTTTACCACAAACCACATTTACTGAGTAAATTAAAACTTAATAGTATTTGTTATATTATGAAATACTCCACTTTTGGTTTCATTCAGCACTACTATAATACTTAAGGTCAACAATTTGTTTTTCTGTTTTAGGAACAGACTATAACAAATTTGATTAACACTATGTATTTTACAATAGTAGCACTTTATCACTCTTTAAATAATCACAATAATTCACTCTAATTATTTGAATTAGCTTTAATTGATTCAAAGAGTAGTCTATTATCAGGCTTCTGTGAGATTTCTGATACACATAAAGTTATAACAAAACATTTCAGTGTGCATGCTTATTTCCAATAAGAGATTTCTACCAGCTGACCCATGATTTCAACTAATTCTAATATATGTATTTGCACTTTGCAGAAGGGAAATAACATATAATATAAAATAAGTTAAATGACACAATTTTTTTAAATAAAATGTTTATTACGAAATACAACTAATCTTTACGGAGTTCAAACTTTTCTTCTTGTAACCCATCAGCTGTAATAATAAGTATGTAAATGGAGTCACCAGTGTAAATATCACGTTCTGCAGCACTAATAAATACATCTTTCAACAATGCTAAAGCTTTCTCCTTGGGGATGGGGGCTTCTTTCACATTTTGCATGTTCTTTAAGCCAATTTGATTATCAAGCAACGGTTGTAGCTGGGCTCCCGCAGACCCACCCGCACGATAATTGGACCGCTCACAGTGACCAATAGGATCGTAACTATAAACACAGCCTTTCCCTTCAGAATCCAAGCCGGCCAAGACATTAGAGACATAGTAAGGGAAGAAGCGCTTGTAATATAGCATAGTAGACAGCATTTGGGCGACAGCAGGGGTGGTCATTGACTTGTTGTGTTCGTGTTCATACATTTGCATCCTTGCTTGTAATAAACGAGTGAGCGTTAGTGTATCGCACCAGCATCCAGTAGCGCCAAGTACCGTTTTGTCAGAAAGTTTAAATAACTTCTTCTGCTCCCTAGTATAAATTGAGAAACCTGTGCTAAGTCGAGTGTCGGCTCCAATAACAGCATAGTCATCTCCGGCTATTGCCACAATACTTCCTCCATTGTCAGCATAAGGTTCAAAACGAACTTGCTTAGCTCCAGGAACAGCGTATTCAGGAAAGTTTTCAGTAAGTCCAATCATTTTGCAAATAAAATTATTACAATTTTGCTCAAAAATAAACCAAATTCAAGAAACAATGAGCTTACTTTTTTGCTCAGATTATATAGTAATACTTCGTATTCTTTTATGTTTTACCCACTACCAGTGTTGCCAGCCCCAGTGAAAAGAAAAGCAGCAGATCAATCTTAAAAAAAGCAGCAGAAAACAGTAAAATTACATTTTCAATACATTATATCTACTGTTTCAAAAACCTTTCAATTGGGACATAGAATTAGTTATATAGTTAGATGTATAGTTAATGAAACTACTACAGCACTACCAGTATTACTTCTTTAATTAACACATTTTTGATGTGAAACATCTACAGGCGCACGTAAAACAGATTTCTGGCGGGGCGACGCATACCGTAGCGACGCGTCGCCACGTTATATCGACTGTGCGATTCTCCTCTATCGTAATATTTTATTTTATCATTACGACATATTTAGTTACTATCACAATCTGTTATTTTTTTGCATATTACTTTTACAAAATTATGTCGATGTTTCATATCTGCCAAGCGTCCCGTGACGGTTCACTTTTTTTTATAAAGTACATTACTGAAAAAAAACAATTACTTACATAATTTTATTATTAATTAAAAATAGGTATCCAAAGTTGCAAACATCATTTATTAAAAATAGGTAATCAAAATTACAAACATTATTCATTAAAAGTAGGTAGGTACTCAAAATTATAAACATTATTCATTGTTGTGTATTGCTCTATCCTCAACATTTTCTGTTTCATTGTTTTTGTTAAAATCGTACATCCTTGAATTAAAATTTTTCATATGCTTTTCAGTAGCATTCGTAACGTTCGTTTATTTCAAATTTTGTATGTAAAATGCCTTTGATCGGCAATTAACGTATATTACGGAAATTGCCGTATCAATAACAGCACTGGGGTAAAAAATAGTACTAAAACAGAAAACAGTGCTGTCACGTTAAAAACAGTTAATCTACTGTTAAAACAGTAGGGTTAGTAGCACGGCCCCCTACCCAGTGTTACCAAACGCCAGTGACAGATATTCAAACATATTAAGAGGTTAGAGATAGAAAATGTAAAAGTAACATTTTCACGAGAAATGTAACATTATAGTGTTATATATTCTGTTATATAAATATACAGAAATCAGTATTAAGTACCTACTACTAAATAATATTGTATACCGTTACACAAGAACTGATTTTTTTAATGAATATGAAAAAAAATAAACATTGGATACGATAACTGAAAAAAATATTTTTTTTTCTTTAAAGAACAGTAGGAATACTGGTTACCTGACAAAAGCTCGGTGAAGTTGCAAAAAATAGCGAGATTAGCAACAATTTAGTCATTCAAAAAAAAACTGGTTACCTGATCATCATCATCATCATCTTCCGGAGGGTGTCCACTGCTGGACATTAGCCATAGGTTACCTGATACTAAGTAATAAGTGATCACCGCCGTCCACAGACATCTGCAACACCAGGGGTATCTAAGATGCATTGTTAGACCTTTAAGATATGAATACGTTCTGTTTTTTTTTCTATGGAGTAGATTTTAGTTTAGTTCGTTTCTGGTAGCTGGATTCAAAAAAGTGTGGTGGTCGTGAACAAGGTAAGAAATATCTTTGGAATCTCATAAGAAAGAATCAGCATCCGTTAAGATGGAAGTCTCAAATGAACTAGAACATCACTTACGAAGTGTCCATGGCATAAACCTTGACAAGCACATGAGAGGATCAAAAGTAACATGAAGTGAATTAAAAGTAACATTTTGGCAACATTTACTTTTTAGGATTATTTTGACGATAGTAGTTTGCCAATGACAAGCAAATTTGATTGTTAGTTTTTTTTTATTTTTTTTAATCGTTTAATCTCTTTTTGGAGCCGGCAGAACTTTAGATAGAAGTATAGTGTCACTTCTTCCATATTAATAAATTCTTTTTCTTGTTATTTATTTTCAATCCACTTTGAACAGATTTGGCGGCAACGGGGGTATACATGATTCACTAATTTCTTCATAATTATTTCATATGTGCACTTTAACAGAACAAAATCAAAACAAGACAAAACTAATTACTACAAAAAATAATCAATTTTACTTATAATTAACACGAAGTTCATTAATTACGAAAAAACTAAGACCATCTTTTTTCAAGATGGTGTCAAAACTCCTTTTACTTTTTTACTTTAGGCTTTGGCCAAGCTTGCGAAACAAGTGACCACAATGCAGCACGCAAAGCGGGAACAATTACAACTTGAAACTAGCGTCAACACTTTAAGAACCGCGAACTTAATTACAATTGTCACTGAAGACGTTAACATTCTCTTTATATAAATCAAAAATTACATTATAATTATTGATCTTACGACTGTGGCGACTAACAGCCAATGTCAATAACCGATCTATGATAAGAGTTGGCGCTATTTTTAATCAGTTGCCAAGTAACCGCTGTTATTTTTTCGATAATGAACAAAAATATCTTAGCAACAAAACACTAGACGGTCTGTCTCTATCTGAAGATAGGTTATTGATATTAACCGTAAAGCTATATAGTAACAAACTTTTGGACCCGGCAGACTGACGTAAATGACAGCCGCGACTTACAGGGTACAAGATAATGTAAGTACATTGAGCAGTGCAAACTATCGGACGTAAGATGCGGACGTGACTTTGAGCGTTCGGACATCCGAAAGATATCTGGTGCTGGATGCTTATGTCAGCCATAAGCGTCCGCGGACGGCATGACCACATTTATCAGTCGCGGCTGTAAGTCGTGTCCGTAAGTCGCGGCTGATAATTTGTTTCCAGTCTAGCACTGACACTATAAATAACCCTTTGGTATCTATTTGGGTGTTATAGCAAAAATTTCCTTAGTCTTAGCACTGTAACAAGTGTTTTTTTTTTAATGGCTAATATGTTGCTAACCGCAAGGTTTTTACAACTTCACTGGACTATTTTGGGCCAAGCAGAGTGCTCAGCCCGAGATATCGTTATTTAAATGGATTGGACTGTTCCCAACAACGCCAGCAACATGGGCTGTCTCCCGGGAGTGCATTCCTCGTCTTGGTGCTGCGTTCTGGTTACTGGGTGGACTTGATGGAGGAATAGTGGCGGCTTGTTGCTCGGCGTTAGGCGCCGTGGGCAAGGGAGATCTTCGTTGCCGAGACCGGTGGCGACACGGAAGGTGTAATGTCTTGTGAGTTTGTGTTTGGGTTGGGAGAGAGTCTTGCAATAGCCGCGGTTATTGGGTCCGGAGGATCCTATAACACGTGGTGGGGTCTACTAAGTTTGGTGGGCATGTTTGGGTTCCGATAGTTCTTTGAAATGCTGCGCTATTGTGTTCAAATCTAGGTCGCGATGTAAGTCCTCGTTGCGTACGTACCACGGACAACCGGTGGCAGTACGCATGAAGTTCGTACTTATTATCTAATCAATAAAAAGATGTCATCCGCAGAGCAGGCTACGTGGATGCGCGGCGGTCGGGGTACGTCGTTCGTGTACAGGATGTATTAAACGAGTAGTGTCTCCCTGTTCGTCGCCTTATTGATATCCTAACACCCAACACCACATATTATAGGTGAAAGTACTGAGCCTTGCAACACTCCCGCCTCTAGGGGCCTACTACAAGAGAGAGTGCCTTCTACTCGAAAACTGAGTGTACGATTTGACAAGCAGTTTCGTATGATGAGTACTAGTCTGTCTGGCACGCCCATTTCGTAGAGCTTGTGGACTAGGCCGTTGTGCCAGACCTTATCGAACGCCTTGGCTACGTCGAAGAATAGCGCACCCGTATATACGAGGAGTCATCTATTCAGGCCGTCTAGCATGTGCGCCATAAAGCGGTGCAGTTGATTTGCACATGAATGGGCATGAATGAAAACCAAATTGCTCATCCATTAGCAAATGTTTCTAGCCTACGACCGTCTTAAGGCGGACGAGGATAAGACGATCGTATATTTTGCCGATTGAACTAATAAGTCTGATCGGGCGGTAACTACTTTCGACGTTACGGGGCTTACCCGGTTTATGTATTCCTATGACGATGGCTTCTTTCCACTCGTCAGGAAAGACACTGCCTGCTAGTAACACATTGAAGATGTTTACTAGTAGGTATATGAGTGCGGGAGGAAAGTATTCAATTATTCTATTAGAGAAACGTCAGGCCCCGGTTCCTTTCTGTTGTGAAGGTCTTTAACTATAGTAAATTTGATATAACTAGCGGAGGAATATCCGCTTTTTGATCGTTTTTTAGAGCTCTCGCCAGGGGCAGTAGGCCACTTGTGATGGGAGATCTCGCTATGGAAGTTATTCCAGCGTCCGTTCGTGTATTCGGCTACGCGCCGCCTTACTTCTTTCTATAGAGCACGTAACGAACGCCGGTATTCATCAGACGGGAATCTAACGTAACGCAGTTTCGCGGCATTTTTACGTCTAATTAGGCTCCTAATGTCATCAGGGAGAGCTAATCTATAATACTGTACTAGAGGATGAATCTACTAGGGTCTGGAGTCTGGATGTGCCTAGTTAGTAGTGGCGGCCTTAGCCGCCACTAGTCTTCCTCGACTGTGTTTATTAAGTCAGGAATTTGTTCGAGGAGCTGGGATTGTAGAGACTGGATATTTGTGTCGAGTTTTTTCCAATCTACAATTGGTTTTGGTTACCAATAGGGAGGGATCATCAGGCCCTAGTTTGAATACTATGGGTCTGTAACCAAAGTCTAGTTCGTGTAGCACTTCTACGGAGCGTACATGTAGAGATACGCCGCGTGGCAGCGCTATGTTTATTGTATTGGGACTGTGATGGATGCTGTGATCCTTATCTATGAGAGGATATCTGGTAGGCTCAGAGGGAGCAACAAGGCTGAGGTCTAACCTTGTCGTAAGCATATCCAAGACCAGGCCGTTGCTGTTCTTGCGCTGGCATCACCAAAGTATATTCTTACAGTTAAGGTCGCCTGCTAGGAATACTGATTCGCCCATGTTGAAGAGGTTTCCTAAGTCTCTCTCCAACAGGGGCTTGTTAACGTTGTGATGGGCTGACGCCAGTATGATGGACCTGTGTCCAGTCATACCCATCTCACATATTGACACCTCTAGGTTCACCGGCTGCGGAGAATCTAGAGGGGCTATCTCTACAGATAGCCCCTCTAGATTCTCCGCTGTCGGAGCCGGATTCTACACACCTTTTATAATAAAGTACCTGGATGACCGAGCATTGCTCGGTATTTTTTTTTATAAATTGTGTTTTTAGGAAATAATATTTAAGTACGTCCCATAATGTAAAATTTTTTAGCAAACACTCATTGACTTCGTGTCACTTAACAACGCCATCTGCTGGAACAACTTTATTGCTCTCAAAAAAAAGTATTATTGTTCGCCAATAGATGTCAGGAAAAGTCATATTTTTCAGTTTAAACACGAATAAAA
>NJDC01002736.1:80447-111212 GCA_002245475.1 Calephelis virginiensis | reverse complement strand
AACGCCATCTGCTGGAACAACTTTATTGCTCTCTAAAAAAAGTATTATTGTTCGCCAATAGATGTCAGGAAGAGTCATATTTTTCAGTTTAAACACGAATAAAATGACATTTTCTAAAAATGATTCCTAGCTAGATCGATTTATCGCCCCCGAAACCCCCTACATACTAAATTTCATGAAAATCGTTGAAGCCGATTCCGAGATTCCAATTATATATTTATATATAAACAAGAATTGCTCATTTAAAGGTGCCGCCTCGGTTGCCTAATCTGTCGTCAATACTAATATTATAAAGAGGAAAGGTTTGATTTTTTGTTTGTTTGTTTGAAATGAATAGGCTCCGAAACTACTTGACCAATTTAAAAAAATGTTTTCACCTTTAGAATGCTATATTATCCCTAAGTGACAAAGGCTTCGTTTTATCAAAACTGATGCAGTAGAAGCCAAGTTACGCAGGCGAAGCTGCGTGAAACTGCTAGTTTCTAACAAGGTTATAACTTGCGATTCGCGATTTTGAGATCGCGTCTACTTGGTTATAGAAAAGTTTTTTGTACTAGGAGTATGTCTATGTTTTTTGTTTTTAAAAATTCCCGTAGGTACTTCGTCTTTTTGCGGATGCCGGATGCGTTAAACGACGCTATTGTCAAAGAGTACCGTTTTACTCTTCCGGTTGTCCTATCCATTTAGGTTATGCGATTGTAAAAATCTACGGATAGATTTAATTAAGGCTGAATTCCTCGCGATAACAATATATTTCTTCAATCGATAGTATTCTGATATATTTTAGATATGATAAAAGAATTTGTACTACATATAAGCGCAACCCACCGTTCGAAAATATAATTAAGTTTTGTACAAAATGTTGGGTAATAATTCTTTAGTGTGGGCAGCCCTATGAATATAAGTACTTGTATTTTTTTACCCTTACGGTGGCACGCCCAGCCGCAATCTTTATAATTTTTCCGTGTCTACGGTTGTAATCTTTCTTTTCTCGTAGTAATGGTGAACCCATAGATTTATCCTAGATCTATGGGTTAAACTATCTCTTAAATTTGACTATATGCAACTGGCAGCACTGGACATAGAAGTGAAAATGGAAGTGAATGCAAAATGTAGACAGAGTAACCTATAGACTAAATCACGTTTACTTCTCTTTCGCACTTGCATGAAATAACAATATGAAGTCCTTCAAGTGCAATAGAGAAAGGAGATAACTTACCTGTCCTTATCGCTGTAACCGTTTGACACCAAGCTTTTTGGTGTCAAACATTAATGTGATTAATGTATTTTCGTATTTTTAGAATTTCTTTAATAATTTCCTAGTTTTTAAAGTGATTGCTGTGATTAGCATAGCCAAGAAATGGTGTACTGTTGTGTTTTAGGATGTCAAAATACAACAGAGCAAAGATTTTGTCATGTTTCAGTTCACAGGCGAGATTCGATCATTTTAGTAACTTTTTGATGTATCATTAGTATTTTTCAGTTACAGTTTTAGTGTATCTACAGTAATTTTGAAAGAAAATCCGAATGAACATGCGAAATAAGGCTAAAATAAAAATAACCTCAATATGAAAGGGATACCATATTAAGCATTGTATTTTCCCAGGCATAATATATTCAGTTTACAGTTTTACTAGTATGTTTCTGCTATCATAGGAAATTTTCCAGTTTTACAAAAAATTAGATATCTGATACTCATATTTTTATTTATACTTACAGATTTCTATCAAATAAAAGTCAAGAATTGGAAAGAATACGAATTGCGGTAGATTTAATTGGAAGCCAACCAATAGTTTGAGAATGTGTTCGAATCACTTCAAAGAGACTCATATAATTACATAAAACCAAAATCATTGCCAAGTAAAAATCTGTATGTAAGTATTTGCACCTGTGTTTTGACCTATTTATTTGTATACCTATTTATTTGACCTACAGTATTATGTTTTAATATACGATTTGTACATGTCTTAAAAAGTCTAAAATTATGATACATTTTTAGGTTGCTTGTGAGTTTAAAATATTTTTAAATAATTGTTTGTTGCTTCCTCATTAAATAGTCACAAACTATGTCTATTGTCTTATTTGCTTAGAAGATTAGATTTCATTTTCCCAATAAATTGAAATGCCACACAAATAGTTTCACAAAAAACAAAAAAATGTACGCGGTGAAATTTACAGCCAAAATTCCGTCTTTTTGGGAATCCTGCAACAGATTATGGATAGGATGTCGAATTTAGTTGTTTAGGAATGTTTTAAATTTTATTTATATCAAGTTTTATGTTTTTAGTTTTATTTTGTGTCATATGAACTTACCTTCCACATCATTTAGTGCTTAATTGTTGTGTATCTTACAAGCAAACATGAATGTGATCGGTTAACAGTCTACTTATCTATTATAAAGTATTTGAAAGATGAATATGTATTGGGGTTAGAAGTTTCAATTTCGCACTGCAGCTTATAATGTGATTTGTTGTACTTTGTGAAAAGTTTTATTTAAGTTTAAATTGAGTGGTGTTAAGCAGAAGGCGACCAAAGCCATTTTTTGCGAAATTGAGTTATATTGCCTACGGACCTAGGTGCATGCTTCTTCACATTCTGCTCTTACATAGAACCTTGTAGCTTGTTTCAATCCTGAGATATTAAATTGTCAAATGAGACCATTACCAGTTTTGACTGTTTTTTTGATGCAAAACGGGACCATCCTAGTCGATGGCTGCCTAAATTATCGATTATTTATAGGAATTAAATTTTTCAGAAGCCGACCATTTGTTTGGCTGGATTCTGCAATAAAAATTTAATTGAATTAAATTTTATTCCCATTTTGCAGAAGGCGACCACATCGATGGTCGCTTTATACAAAAATAGTTATCATCAATTATTTTGTTTCCTATACAAATATTCATTATATTGGGACCAAATCATGTTATTTTTTAATCGTTTTTTATTTTGCAGAAGCCGAACAACTTTATTAAAAAAGTCAGTTTTGCTATGGTTTTTGAACTGTGAGGTGTGTTTAGTTTAAGTCGAGTGTATTTTTTCTGTAAAATGGATCGTCGAGGAAGAATTCTGGTTAACATGATTCTAAATAACCTACCAACCAACCAAGTTCATTGTCTTCATTACCGCCATCGATGAAGTCCTCAAAAGTTCATGAATCTCCTGATAACATATTGGTCGTGGTTGGTTCTGTATCTAATTCCATCTCCGTTGAAAACGAAGATGATTTTAGTCCAGCATCCGATGACGATCCAAGTTACAATCCTTGAATTGATATGGATTCGCAAGATTCATCAGACTGTGATGAATTTGATGAAACTTTACTTCCGATAAGTCAGAGTTTGTTAGATGAAGAAACGAGAGCAACTATTCTAGATGAATCGACAGGAATTCTGTGTACTGTGAGTCGTACTGTAAATGATGCAATTACACCAGATATTGAGGAAAATCTACCTGAAAATGAAAAAAAAAACTTTATGTGAAAATAATAAAGTTTAAAGTTTTAAATACGACTTGATGTGTTAAATAGCTCATCGGTTGAAACTACACAGAATTTTACACCTACGAGTACTAATAATAATGAAATTAAATCGCGAGAATCACTAGGACGACCAAAACGGGGCAGAAAACGAACACATCCAGAAAGTGATAGATTCCTTAAAAAAATAAATAGAAATAGTAATTGCAAATATTATGACTACAAAAATAAAATAATAGAGCCTAAATTTTTTGTTATTGTTAAATGAAAAAATATGATGAATAAAAATAAATGTCATGAAAAAATTTCAGCTGTGACGAGACGAAAAGAATTTGAGCGATTTTAGGACTTAGCATTATATGACACCCAAAACGCCTACATATTATCTAAAATTCAACAATTTCTAACAAAAAGAATGAAAAAAGATACCGAAATAAATGGAGGCCAAATGTCCCAACAGCCTAAAAAGCAATACATGCGAACCTATGAGCTTGACAACAATTCCGTGTGCAAAATTTACTTCTTGTAAACCTACCAAATATCGTCTTGTCGTGTAAACACTACATTAAAAAAAGCAGTTCGATGCTACATTTAAATGTCAGAGAGGATTGAAACAAGGAGGAGTGAACAAACTAAAGAAGATACAATAATGGTGTAATAGAATTTATAAAACGTATTTCAACTTATAAGTCACATTATTGTCGTACAAAAATAGAAGCTAAATTTGTACCACCTGAAACGACACTAGCTAAACTTATTGCTATTTATAAAGAAGAATTCAAAGAAGCCTCGTATAATAAACGCGTCAAACAACTAAAAAGCAGATATGAAAAAACTTCATAATTTCCGAAAATAAAGTTTCCGATTTTTAAAAGATGCTTGATTTGGTTAAATCAAAAACTATTCTCGCGAAAATGCGCGGTTCTTTTTTATTTTACCCAATAGACCATCGCAGATGGCTGAGTTAAAATTTTTTTTTTCAAGGAAAATTTATTTTTGCAGAAAACATCTACTTCGATGGTCGACTTCTGCGAAATACATTTTTTCGATAAGGGGTAAAAAGTTAAACAAGACCATTACTAAAAGCCCGATTTTACCTATTAAATAATGGTGTTTAAGTGAGTTATATGTATAAATGATAGCTAATTTTATATACTTTGTAATGAAAATAACTTTTCATCTATTTTATTTATACAAAAAGAGCGGCATTAAGAAAACCTAAAACACGCAATATCTCAAAACCAGAATTTCGAGGGTGGTCGCCTTCTGCTTAACACCGCTCAATTAGATTGTAATTTTTATTTTTACTATTTTATAATGTTAATAGTATTGAAAAAAGACAAGCCCGCTGAATTTCTTTCGCCGGACCTTCTCAGTGTGTGGTAATTCAAATTCGGTGGTAGTTTATAAAAATATCGACTCTCACAAGTACCACTTGCATGGTCTTTGTGAGTTAACATTTTTCTGATTCTGAAATAAAAGGGCTTCGAAACAGGTTCCATGATAATAAGCTAAGTTATTGTAAAAAAAAGTATTATTTGTGTCATACACAGGGAGATCACACACACATATTTGTGTCACGAGTCACACTTTTACATATTTGCATTAACTCAAAGATTATATGTTTTTTTTATTTATTTATTCACGTTTTTTCAGGTGCCAGGTACATCTTCAGAAGCAGGTACTTCAAAATCGGCTGAAATTGTGTCTCGTGGCACAAGTGACGTATGTTTTATTCTAGATTCGTTTTTAAATTATTATCATATGACATAACTGTTTTATGGAAATTTTAAGTCAAATAGTAAAAATAAAAACGACGGGTTGCACTACGAGAGTGCCGGCAGAAGTGAAAACTTGTATCTTAACGTTGTGCATTTTTGATATTTTGGAATGGTAAGGGAATAATTTTGCACGAATCGCTTTAATTATCAGTATGAAAGTACTGTCATTTATGTGGTAGAATACAATATTCATTTATTGCACTATCGTACCCAAACATGACAACAGGAACATTCGCGCAAGCGCCCTGCGACGACTTACGTATTTTTGATCAGGTCACGTGTCCTGACGCGAGTTTAGAAGTTTTAACCCATTCCAAAAAAAGTCCGTAACGCCGCTAAAGAAGTTTTTACTTCAAAAACCCTTGGAAAATTAAACAAATTGAATCAAACTATGTGTTTGTGTTATGGGTGTTAGCCAAAGATACTAATACATGGAAATACTTAAATAAACATCATAATTATTTTAATAAACTCATCCAGATCCAAAAATGTATATATCTAGATATTCTATACACAAATATTTGCCTCTGTCGTTAATCGATCCCGAAGCTCGCGATTGTTTTTTTTTGTTAGGCATACAACCTAACCCCTTGATCAATGACGAGAATTTAGGTATGGCGAGGTTAATAGTATTTTTTTTTATGACATTGGAAGGCAAACAAGCGGCAGGAATAGGTAAGGCGGTGGTACCAATCCGGACGAGTCGCTGCTAAACTCTACCACCTAGTCAGATGTCACGGTGTTAGTGATGATTTATGATAAATAAAAATCTTTTAAATTGTGTCAACATTGTTATGATAAAATAAATATAGTGGCAATGAGATACTTCTATTTGTACTGTCTATAATTATAACACCGCAATATGTTTAGGTTTTTTACAATTTCACCGAACTTAATATTTTGAAATTTTGCAAAGGCATGTTATATTTGCCATACCACTAATGTTACATTATGTGTAGTCGTATTCAAATATCTCAAGCTACACTTATCATGAAATTAGGTTAGCAGACAGATTTCTTTGATGATAAGAAGGATTCATCTCTAAACCTATCCTGTGTCTAAGATAAGATTTCATTGTTTTACAGATAACTAATACTTCTTCGCAAGACAATCTAATGTGTACGGTTGAGGATGAAAGTGTGAAATCTCGTGTAACGTTGAATTTAAAAAGGAAATGAGAATCTGACGTTTTGGAAACACCAAGAAAATTAAAACTTCCTGAAATATCTGAAAACAGGTTAACGAAATTGAGAACTGTACGACCAGCAAAACGACAGTTTTGTAATATAATGAAGTCATCATGAACATATCCGTCATGGATGGATTTAGTAGGTAGCGAAAACTCTGACATCAACATAGACGAATAATTGTGTTTTTAGCAACCTTACCCTTTATAAATGTTCTAGTGTTTCATGAATGTACCTTTAATAGACTTTTTAACAATAAAAATTTAACTTCGCACAATATGCGTTTTTTATTTGAAAATCATCGACTATCCATAGCAGCAGTTCTTCCCATCACTGTAGCGTTACGTTGTACGCATTGGACTTACTACTCCAATATATTAATTCAACTTTAACGTTCAAGGGAACTTCTCGTGCTATCTTAACAAAAAATAACTTGAGGAGGTTTAAGACTCAATAAATTCTATTTTTCACACATCAAATCGTAAAGTAACTGTATCTGTACGCAAACAATGCCTTAACATACATTTTAGAATAAGGATGTCTGTCGGCAAATATTGGACCTGGTAACAGCTAGTGGAGAAAAAATTGTGACCTCTTAATACATGTTTATCACAGTTCAAAAGGGCATATATTCATTATGTCACAAATGTCACTTAGCCAAACAAACTTAAGAGTAAAACAAAATTTGATTCAGTTTACAATACTTATTTTCAATTACTTAGCAGTGCTTTCCCCGTGTTGGTCTGGGTTCCTTTGCAGTAAAGACCATCTGCCTTCTTACGAGGTAGCTTGTAAAGGGCGAGCACAAGCCTACCGTTACTAACACCATGAGACACTAACATCACCGCCTTACCAATTCTTACCGCCATAACGTTAGTGCTTGCCGTTGACGTGTTCTGTTTTGGAGAAGGTAGCCGGTAAATTTACTTTTGCTCGAGACCTAACACCCCAGTTTCAGGTTTGCAACGAACCATTACCACTTTTGGTGTCTAGGCGGCTTGAATTTCTTACCTTCAGGAAATTCATTTTCTTGTTTGCCTTCCAATATCATAGAAAATGTATCTTCATCTGCACCACACATTTGATCTTACCTTGTTGTCCTTAAATACGTTCTAAAGCGTTAATAAAGTTCGACAAATTTAATAATAGCGGAATTAACAATATTAAACTTATCATATTTAAAATCTTAACATATAATTAATACCTACCTAGTCAATTTGTTTTGCAATATTTATGGGATTAAAAATATCTGACAACACATTTATTTCATATTGCTATCCCTTACCCGGTTACTCTGGAGTTTTGGCGCCATTGAGAGAAAAGATGGTCGAAGTTTTTTCATAATTGAATTTCATGTTAATATTGATTGGAATAAGTCAATTTCGGAGTCATTATGCACAATTTTGTTCAGTGAAAGTGCACAGATGAAAAGTCATGAAGAAATTAGCGTATCGTGTATTTCCTCGTTGCCGCTAAATCTCATCACATAAGCTTGAGTAATGAGGCCACCGCTTTACCCAAGAGCCTGACATGACTTGCTGATGACTTATAACTGATGAATAATTATAATTAATTAAAAGTGATATAAAATTTGATGCAAATTTCTACTTGACTAATGGCAAAAACTAACGTGAAGGCCAAAGCCTAAAGAAAGAAGAAAAAGGTTACTCTGTCTACGAGGCAAAAGGACACGTCAGTCTTTCCTCGTCAAATGTCAATGTCATTTATCAATATATTTGTTAGATTTTTATGAATTGAATTCAAAATTGAAATAGAAAACTGAGATTTTTAGCAACGAACACGATTCAAGAATCCGGTGTATTTTAAAAATGACTTCTCTAGCGTCAGTAATTCCGAAACTATATCATGAATACACTAGCAAAACACCAAAAAAGCTTAAAATAATTGATGCATATTTATTGTATGTGTTTCTTACCGCTGTTATTCAATTTATTTACTGTTGCCTTGTCGGTACATTTCCGTTTAATTCGTTTCTGAGTGGCTTTATATCTACTGTGAGCTGTTTCGTTTTAGGAGGTACGTATTTTATTTTGGGACATTTACAATTTCCAAACCAAGTCATAGATCTAATTGTAAGCAGTCTTAAATTCAGTCTGATCAGTTCAGCTCAAACCTACAGCGGATATTAATTTTGCTCAGGAAAATAGCGACTTGATAGAATTACCATAATATAAGTTGTGTGGTTACCATTATGAAATTATGTCTAAAGTCATTATGGATAGGTTAAAGTCCTTATTTGCTCAGTAATGGGCTTAAATTATTGACACCCTATTTTAAGACAAATTCTTTACTTTTCCACATTACATTGTTGATCTTTGTTTCAGTTTGCCTCCGATTGCAAGTGAACCCTGAAAACAAAAATGAATTCCAAGGACTGAGTGCCGAAAGGGGGTTTGCTGATTTTATATTTGCTCATCTTGTACTGCATATTGTCGTCATCAATTTCATAGGTTAAAATTATATTTGTTATATTACTTACAAAAATAAAATTTAAAACATGTAATATTGCAATCTTTTATTCTTATAGTGAGTAAACTGTTTTGGAAGTCTTTTCTATTACCTTTATTACTAAAATTTTCACAACTACATATTATTTATGTAGTTAAATCCGATACATTACAAACTTCCCATTATTGGTTACCATATTTACCTACCCTTACCTGTTCATCTATTTAACGGCCAATTGGAAAATTTCTCAAATTTGACAATGCAGTTGTAATTTTTTGTGATCATGGAAGGCTAAGTAGAACAAAATTTTTACACACTAAATAGTGGCATTGGTGCAAACCTGGTACTCACAAGCCTCTTTTATAAATAACTATTGTCCTGACAAAAATACCAGTGCATGCATACTGTGCTGTCAGGAATAGTTAAGGCTGATTGCAATACACGTCTATATAATTTGCACTTAACATTGACTTTTAATCAGGTATCTATTGACATATCAATTTGTGCTCAGATACTTGGTAGGAAAGAAAATACCAGTAGTTATTCTAAGGCTCCTTTTCCTGTCATGGATATTTTAGCTTGCAAGTGGATCTCGTCGGACTATTTGTATCCTAAGATGTGATACATGTCATCCCTACCATGCGGCCAGCATGTGCTCAGAACGCGGATCATCTGGCAGTTATTTATGAAGTGCACCCTCCCGCTTTGTTGTGGGACAAGCAGATTTAACTTTACAAAAACTGGGGAAGCAAGGGTAGCTGGTTGGCTAAAAATTTTCAAAATATGTAATTCCAAATTTCGTAAAGGTTGAACAGAACGATTTTGGTAAGTTTCGAATATTTACTTCCTTTATTGAGAGTTACTTTACTCTTTGTTATTTATTTTCTTTCACTTGAAACATTTGAGAACGGATTATTGTTAGTAACGGCAATGACATGACATATGACTGACAACAATATACCTACGCAAACATTCTCAAAACTAAATCTAACAAGAACAACCCTTTTACAAAGTATGTCTTTTTGCCTCTTGTGTTATTATATATTACGATTTTGCCACGGGACTTTACCATCACACTAATATTCTAAAGCTGAAGAGTTTGTTTGCTTGCTTGAACATGCTATTCTCAGGAACTACTGATCCGATTCGAAAAATTCTTTCAGTGTTAGAAAAATAGCCCAATTATAGAGACAAAGGCTAAAGCCTATTATATAAATCATCATGAGGGATTTTTGAAGTGAAGACTTCTTTAGCGGCGTTGCGCACTTTTTTGGAATGGGTAAAAACTTCTAAACTCGCGTCAGAACGTAAGACGGCGCACTGCGCATGCGCGAATAAGACTGCACGAGATCTAAAATAAAACGTAGATTCATTGCTGTTTTTGTATTGCTTAGATATTTCCGAAGAGTATAGGATGCGCAATGGATAATACGCCGCATTATACCTACCATTACTTTCTCACAGATAGCAGATACTTATAATATCAACAGACATTGCTCTATAGTCTATATGTTCCATCTTGAAAATAAGCTTTATGTGTAGACGAGCAATGTTCGATGTACAGATCATTTAACGACGCTCCTAGCTGTCACATGGTCTTATTTTAGCGAGTTTTTGTCAAGGAAAACGCAGATTATTGATATGAACATACCTAATATTTGTGCATAAATGATAGTACTTTAATACTGACAATTAAAGCAATTCACACAATTTGACAATAACTAAAAAAATTATTCCCTAACCATTCCAAAATATCAAAAATGCACAACGTTAATATTCAAGTTTTCACATCTGCCAGCGCTCCCGGAGTGCAACCCGCCTTTTTTTAATAGATAAAGTGATTTATGTATACTACATACCCTTGCGAAGCCGGGGCGGGCCGCTAGTGAGCGCTTTCGATTATGGTACAGAGTCCACTTTTCATCAAAGGTAATGACTGGATTTAAAAACCCTTCATTGTTGTTCCCGTTAAGTAACGTATCACTCAATTCGTGACGAATCCACCTTTCAAGGTTTTTAATTTTACCAATTTGCTTCAAGTGGATTAAAATCAGTTTTATCATCGCTAACACCGCAGTCAGCAGCTAGCTCAGACGTGGCTAGACATGCTTCATGTTGATATGCTTCAACCATAGAAATAAAGGTTTCACATATCTTCAAGGCAAGTACCTTGCATATTAGGCGGAGACTATTCAAAATACGACTCATTTTAAGATATCAAATATTATGATAATGATATACATCCAAACTGATGCAAAAATTGGGCTTAAAAAAAGTTTCTCCGGTTATACTATGCAAACCGAAACATGAAAATGAAATTTCAGCTTATGAAATAATCCCGGAGACCTGCGTGAAGTTTCTATTACATAATCGAATTATCAAAAATGTGAATAATTTATTTGTCCATATGAAACAATCATATTGCCTTTGACTTAAGAAAACAAAGTGCGAGTGGGTAAAGAAAACAACATCAAAAACTTATTAACATATTAATTTTTATTTTGACTAGTTTTGAATTATTTTACAATATTTTGTTATTTTACAAAACAGACGTGTACAAGCATGGTGGCTCGACACGGCTACCTCATGAAGGTACTCCTACAACAACATTCATTTACGTAGTGGTGCACTGATTTTACATTTATTATAAATATAATTTTTAATTTTCCTGAATTATAATAAATACCACAGCTTATGCATCTAAACATGTCTATAAAATTTAAATAAATTCAACCACAGCGGCGACAGTGTTGGAAATGGGTAACTTTAAAATTGAATGAATAATTATACAGGGTATAATACTTAGGCACAATACTGGCAATTTTCAGAAAATTAAAACCCGCACCATGGTAGGTACTGAGTTGAAATAAAAAATGTGGGAAATTTGCTGTTTTTTATATTTTTGTTGTAAATTGTTACCAAAAATTAACCAACTTCAATTAAATTTAAAGAAATGCCAAAAGCAAGCAGTTTATACATATAGTTTTCAATATTTAGTTTATGCAAAACAAAGTCACACCAAGTGAACAGTGACGTCATTGCAGCTGAACGAGAAATAAATAAATAACAAAATTTAAAAACTCATTTTGAAGTTCCCGCAAGTTACCAAATTTCTCTATTGCTTCAGGTCGCAATTCCTTACAACCTGTTTACATTTATTTTCAAATTAACGGTTTAATAAGATACTTCACTTTATTGTTTTCAGGACAGATATCACTGTCAACACAAAAGCAAAAAAGTGACTGGCAATATTTTTTTCTATTGGTAACATTGATAGTTGTCTAAACACCTTCAAACAATCGGAATCAGATTTTAAATGAGAAGTAAAACTGGACCGAAAACCCGTTTTGTCTTTTTTTTTAAATTATATCAAGAGATCAAATTAAGAGTACTTTTTAAGTAAAATTTAGTAGCTATGTCAAAGGTAACATTCAGTAGAACCTCTGAGTACTCAGAATTAATAGCATGTGAGCCAGTTACCTAAGGTCTGATTTAAGTATATAAGGAACTGTATAATAATTATTGTTAATTCTATGAATATTGTTATATAAGCAGTCAAAAGGCTAAGATCATCTTATCCCTACATTTACAAATAAGTACAATCCATGATACAAACAAAGGAATTTGCGGTATCACTAACCAAGTGTGAGATATAATTAAACAAAACTTTTATTTTAAATAGAACTTAACAATTAAACGCAATAGGTAAGTATTTAAATCAGATTGGGTTTTGCGAAATATTTATATATGAATGGAATTTAGTTTTTAAATTATTAAAATAACTATAAATTCTATGGACAGAATCTAGCAAAAACTAAGCAAGAAATATTATTTAATTGTACATCATTAATCGTGTTTGATGTAGGTACTTCAACAATTTAAACAAAAACATCAAAGCTTTATTACAAGTAGCGAAAACTAACACTGAATATGATCAAGAACATGGATGTGTACCACGTTCAGACATTGAATACATATAAGCTCAGTAAAACATCAGCCATTGGAATTTCGTCGCATCCTAATGAGGAATTACCTACTTGGTCAACTAGTCAGATGACGATTGGCATGTCTCAAAAATTACAATTTTACGGTTGACTTCGACAGATTTGCAAATGAGAAAGTTGGTCGTATGCAAATCTATCTAAGTGTCATCCGCAGGAAATGCCCCTGAAATAGGACCCTTATACTAGTTCATGACGTAAGACCTAAAATAGGGACACTATAGTAGCCCGAATTACATCTCAAACTTAACTTAATACCTAATATATTCCTTATAAGGGTACCCTCGAAGGGTTGTACTGATGCTTTTAAACCAGGCGCTTGAATATCAAATGGCCAATATTTCCCGATAAATGTCATTTACAATCTAACATCAATACAAATAGACAAATATTATATTACAAAAATACACTCTGTATATCCAAACAAGTTTCCGCACGTTGGCGGCCTAACATCGCTATCTCATATTCGGTAACGGACTCATCTATGGCGTTATGGGTTACCCATTTCTTTACATTCCGAAAAAAAGTGGATTTAAAACATCCCCAAACAATAAGGCACCCCTTTCCGAAAAAAGTTAGATATCTCCATCACTATGTTCCGACAGATTAATAAAATTTTATTTTTCAATTTCTGTTAAAAAGGGAACGTTACAATAGACGTGGAAACTATAAATAGACGGCTTGAAAGGACGTTAAGGTATCCTGTTGAAAGACATAACTTGAAATTTAAAAAAAACAACTAAGCATCTTCACGCACATATCCCCGAAGAGATAGGCAGAGGGACAACCAGGGCATCCACGACTAGCCGAAGACACTAAGTCCCACAATGTGATAGGTGGCAAGCCTATCGCCAACCGGGCACATTTCCAATCCCGACCAACATTTTTTTTAATTAGAAAATTGGAAAAACCCAATTTCCTTTTCGTTGCCCGACCCAGGATTTGAACCCGGGACCTCATGCAGTCAAGACCAACAACTGAACCGCTAGACCACAGCGGCGACAAAAACAATTAAGAATAGACAAAATTTTTAAGTTGTTGTTGGTGGTAGTAATTTCACTGTGCACTAACTAAACTTATTTTAAATGCATACCATCTTTTTCCGATGAAACAAAAAGAAAAGCGATGGAACCTTTTAGAGTTTAGGCATGTAAAATTAATTCTGAGCCGTACATGTAAACTAGTGACGTTTTCAATCAACGTTTTCCGAGAACTAGATTAAACGTCCGTAGAAATGTCATGTACAAACTGATCTGACAGCACTAAACACATTTTGTCTCATTCTACTACTATCGTTAAAAGACGATAGCGATAACTAAAATAAGTATTAGTGAGCGTGTAACAAAATTTCAATGTTAGTAAAAAAGAGAAGGCACACTAGTCCTCTGTGAAGGCTGATAACTTAGGAAGAGCTAAAGAGGCAGCTTGTGAATCGTACTGCGAAACATTTCCCATGTTTTATTTGTGCAAAGTACTAAAAATGCTTTGTCCAAAAAGGAGATTTTCTTCAATTGACAAAACTGAAAGTAGGTAAGGCTATTCGGTGTGCTATACAATCAGTATCAATATTTATTATTTATTATATTGATACTGATTGATTTACGGATTAGTTTTATCAAAACTAAAACGGGTATGTAAATCTGTAGGTTTATTCGCGTTAAGAAAATATTGACTTCTCCAACCAAATATATCGTAGACTTTAATTTTCTGCTATTTTGGGAAACCGTTACTAGGACCATATTTTCATAACGCGAACAAAGTAAAGTTTTGCAGCAACAATTTCATAGTTGTGGAGGCTGTCTCATAATGAACAAACATTTCTGACTATAGACGTCAGGGCGTCGAAAGTGTGACGAGTGAAATGGAAAATGGATATCGAGACAATTCTGATTTTCCATTTTATATCAAAACATCTGAATATAAACCAAACAATCAAAATAATTAAATATTATAGATACTGAAATCGAAATACAGTTGTAAAAAAACAGTAGAGTAGGATTTCTAGTTGTTCCTCGAACTCTCCCGACATATCCACCATAATGTACTCGGGGAATGTACAAAAAGCCGAACAATACACTTTCAAGTTGAGGTACACAAACTTTCAATTCTAGAGCCGCCAACTTATCTGGGGGCCTACTATAAGCCCTTAAAACAGGAATGCTTTAATACTACTTTTCGTACCATGACGTCCCTGAACAACCTTGTTGCAGGATACTTTTACAATATTGCTACATAGCAGTTACATACACACATATCTTCACGCCAAGTCTTTTACGGGGTAGGCAGAGAGTATCCAGTGCCAAACCTCACGATCCTGACAAACTTGTCAGGCTTGCTTCACATTCATTACCCTTTTCATACAAATACTCTTGACACCACCCTCGGATAATATCCGAGTGATCTGATCGTGGAATGTCAACCTTGGTCTTCCTGGGTACCTACATCCATCCACATTCGTATTTTATATCTGCTTTGTCAATCTTTCCACATGACTTTCCATTAAAAAAAATACAAAAACAAAACATTTTTTCTTTTTCTAAAATTTGTTAATGTGGTTTCATTTTCGTTGATAAATGTAGGTATAGACTACCAATCAAACATTGAAATCTGAAAATTGGCGATAATAGTTTGGTGCGGGACAATATTCTGTATGGAGTGGCAGACAAAAAAATCTTAGACTATGTTTAAAAAAAATCGTACTTTTATAGATACGAATGTCTCGAATTAGGGAAGTGTGGCAAAAAATTAAAACAAATTAAATAGCCAAAAATGTTTTCATTACTTACGTAGTTCTTCACGATTTACAATTTTTTTCTTGCGATTAAATTTTTTGTGTATCGTGTAGCATCCGTAACTAAGCTTAATAAGGGTGCCACCGCTTTACGTAATATCTTGGTATGATTTAATATGACGACTAATATGACTAACTAGAGCAATGCATATCGAATAGAAACAAATAAAGAAATATTTATAAGTACAGAATCTTAGTCTGCCGCAAGAGGACGTATCTAAGTAAGTGTTATATTTGACTTTTGCTAATAATTGTAAAAAAAACAATTGGAAGCCATATTTATAAGAAAGAAGAAGACGAATTTAAAAAAATAATGTGGCAGGTAATAAGACAAAATTTACAAAAATCATTCGTTCAATTCCGGTAATAAAACAAAACTGATTTAAAAGCTCATGGAACGAACTAAAGTAATAGTATTTCATGAAGGAAGTAAAACTTTCCTTAGACAAGACTGCTTTGTCTAAGCTTGTTGGGCCCCCAATAGTCAAAATCGGAACTTAACCGCTCTCTGGTGAAACGTCATTATGCTGTCAGTTTCTGAAGTGTAAGCACCGAAAATAAAATATGTACATGTTTTATTATTCAATTATTATTACCGTCATATTCCAAGTAAACACTAGATGTAACTCCTGCGAAGCCGTTTGCTGACCATGTAAGTTGGCCGCACTCTACTACACCATATGTAAGACACCCATTACACCCATTTTCATTCGTAAACAGAATTAAATCCGGTCTTCAATTCGGGTCAAATTGTTTTTTTCACTAGAGCTAAAGAAATATGGATAGAATTTTCTAGACGGTTCACGTCAATGGTTCTAATAACAGCGTAAAAGCTATATAATATTTATAAAAGTAAATACTTTTCGACTTCTTTATTTTTGAAAAAAAGAAGCGAAATCACATATATTTTAGAAATAACTTCTTATCTCTCTCTATATTCAACATAAACAGGAAAGTCAATACTCGCAGTATCGTACGAAGCCCTCTCTGCTTTTGTTAAAACACCATAAGCCATCCGTCGAAACAGAAAATATTTTATTTTAATAGCAATGTACATAAATAAATAATTTTACAGTTTTGTTTAAAATAAACTTAATGTTACTTGTTTTATGTATTTTATAAACTACCCTCGAATAAAAGTCGGTATTTCCATTTGATAAGTAATCCTCACTGTGTAGTCGCGAAGGCAGAGACGGCGTCGTACATTACAATCGGTGTCGCGGTTTGTGCCCGGAGCCTGCGATCATGGCGTCAACAGCCAAAACAAATTTAACTTCTTTTGAAAGGTTAGATATGAATTAAACTTCGCTTGGTGGCCCTTAACAGTTTTCACTCTCTGGCAAATTTGGTTTCGACAATGACAGTTGCATGTCACAAAATGTCGGACCGGCTTTCCGCAATCATACGCATTTAGTGATAACTTTGACTGTGTTAATCTTTTACAGCTATTTTGTGCAGACTGCAGTCTACGAATTCGCGAGTAACATTGAGTTGAATGTATGTTCCTCGACTACTCCGCAGAATACTTATGCTTAGAAATTACGAGACAGTTTCCATCCGCGCCCGCGGCCGGTAGACCGTGCAACTTTGTGAGCGATGATTTCAACCGCGACGGCTACGTGACAGCACAAATTACAAGTCTCGTGAATTTTGAAATAAAACCATCCACGACCACGGCGGGCGCGGGTGAAAACTGCTCCGTGAGTTCTTGGCCTTAGACAGAACTATTGTCGATGGTGTTATTTTAGAGATATAATGCATTAAATGGTGTTGTTTAGTGAGATGTGTAGTTAAATCTTTACTGATCATTTAAAAAAATAATTTTATCACTACTTCAACTTTGTCGGACAAATGGAAGTTATAAGCAATACTATTCAATTTTGAAATAGGTATGTTGCTGTCCCTGCAGATTAGAAGCGCCACCTAGCGAAAAAAGCTTCATGTCTTCACTCTATGACGACTTTCTGACCTATCTGTACATACCGTCTGTAGTACACACTACTATATAATTTGTCTCTAATAATTTATGCCTGTCGCTACTCAGTAGTTGTAATTAACCAAGCGTGGACAATTACCGCCGAATAGTAAACAAATTATATTTGCAATCATTTTAACCCAGATAAGCCTACTGTCCTATATTTAGGACAGTAGAAATAAAAAAAAATATCAGAATACCCTCTTTATCTAAGATTATTTAGTCTTATGATTTGCAGTAAGAAACGTGTCAGCTTTATTAGAAAAAATAAAAAGACAGTTATTTTAACAGTTTTTACCTTATATTTTACCTTATAAGTGTGTAATAAAAGTGCGTTGCAGACATGGCAAATTACAGGTATGTATAAAAAGTTATATTTTACTCGTGAGTTGTTTTTTTCTGTGTTAATATCTAGTTGATAACCTTAACTTTTGTTCTAAATAAATATTTTAGCAAAATAATATAAATAAATTACGTATAACTTGTTACAAATACTAGCGTACTATATATAGGACAGTAGGATAATATACATGATTTTAGTACAATAATACAACTTTTTCTTTACAGACCGTTAGCTGCGCATGAAATTTTAGATGCTTTAGAAAATGTTTCTGATAATGAAGAAGATTATAGAGAATGACTGATATGTATTCGACCTCCTCCTGTTGATCCTGACTGTCTCACTGACAAAGATTCGGGTGAAGAAGATAATGTAACTTTGAATAATTTGCCACGAAACATTCTGCTTCAACCGGCTGAAGTAATGATTCAAGGGCAGATTATGGTGAGTGATACAGAAGAAGAACCTTCTAATTCTACAGGTCGAACTAAACGTAGGCGTACCTACGCATGGAGAAAACGGGACTTGGCAAAAAATCCCGTGAATTGGCCAGATGTTCAAGGCGCTTGCCAAGATAAGCTCCCAATTGAGTGGTTTGAAAACTTCTTAGATGAAGATGTTATCTCGTTGTTGGTGTCAGAGAGCAATAAATATGCTGTCAAAAAGAATTTGCCTCGAGACATAACCACTGAAGATATGAAATGCTTCATCGGCATATTGTTGGTTAGTGGTTATTCATGGCTCCCCCGTAGAAGAATGTATTGGGAAAACTCCCCTGATACAAAGAATGAATTGATCAGCTTGGCTATGACTAGGGATAGATTTGACTTTATTTTTCGCCACCTTCATGTCAATGATAATTCGGATTTGCAAGACAAATACACAAAAGTACGCCCCCTAGTTACACTTCTAAATAAAAAGTTCTTAGAGTTTTCTCCTCTTGAAGAGCATTACAGTGTAGATGAGGCCATGATCCCCTACTATGGTAGACATGGCTGCAAACAGCACATAAAAGGTAAACCTATTAGGCACGGGTTCAAAGCTTGGGTTGGTGCTACACGGTTAGGGTATGTTTTATGGATGGAACCATACCAAGGTGCTACAACTATGTGCAATCCAATATATAAAGAATTGGGGCTGGGTGCAATCGTTGTTCTCACTTTTTGCGATGTGCTGATTTCACGTGGCTTCGACCTTCCTTACCACGTAGTTTTTGATGTTTTTTTATTGGGACGCCCTTGCTGGAAGAGATAACAAAGAAAGGCCTTTGTTGCACTGGGACAGTTCGAGAAAACAGGACATCTAGTTGTCCTCTGATTACATCGAAGTTACTGAAAAAAAAGGAACGTGGTGCTGTCGATTACAGAACGACACATGACAACACGTTCATTATTGCTAAATGGCATGACAATAATATATTCAGTATTGCTTCTAATGATGTAGAAATAAATCCTAAACAATCTGCCAAACGCTTCTCACAAAGTGAAAAGAGAAACATTGTCATAGAAGAACCACATATGGTGTCCATCTATAATAAATATATGGGAGGAGTGGATCGGTCTGATGAAAATATTTCACATTACCGAATTGGTATACGAGGTAAGAAATGGTACATGCCGTTGCTCACACACATGATTGATCTTGCCGAACATAATGCATGGCAGTTATATAAAATAAATCATGGAAAACTGGATCATCTTGGCTTTCGCAGAAGGGTTGCAATTGCTTTGATTGAATCAAACAGAAAAAATGCCAAAAGAGGGCCTAGCCGACCCTCCCATCATGAACATGCCTAGTCGTAAAGACCAAATGAATCATCTGGTTATTCCTCAATCGAAGCAAACACACTGTCGTCAATGTCACAAAAAATGTTTGACACGTTGCAAGAAATGTGATGTTGGAGTGTGTGTCAAGTGTTTCGAAACATATCATTCATAAATAGTGTTAATCTAGTAAATTACATATAACAATGGGTAATATAATCAATAGTTATCTAATAAACTACATTTTTTGATTACATTCTGTTTTGTCATAAATGGTCTTTTATTTCCTCTTATTATCCTACTGTCCTACATATAGTACGGCTGTTTCCCTGAAAGCCTTACGCTTAATTTTTTTTTCATAATTTTTTTTATGTTGCATAAGATCTAATAAACTAAATAATGTAACTTTTTTCAAAATTTTCAGAAAATTTTAGTTTCAGGCTTATCTGGGTTAAGGTATTTGCTATTGACTGTTCACTTTTCTAACTTTCTAATAGCAATGCCAGCAGAGCGTGTGCCAGTCCCCAGTTCCCAGTCCCCAGTCCACAGTCCCCTAGTCCCCACGAACGCACGGCGAGATCACAGCACTTGCGAGCCCGCACTGCGAACCTACCGATAGACTCAAGTCTAAAACCGCGACAATCATTTATTTCCTCGCATCAGATTGAGTGCCCCAACAAATACTTCGGGTATTCGTTAGCACCCCGACGTTATAATTTTGTCTCAATATTTTCATATAATACTACCATCCTTGTTAATTTTCCATCCGGGTACTTGACCTGACTTTTTATAGGTAGATGGTAAATTATTTTTAAAACAGTTTAAGGGTCGTAAGGGAAATGATCGTCTTATCTAAAAAAACAAACATTGGTGGTAATTCTGCTGAGCACCAACTAAAATTGTTTTAATTGTATGCTATCTTTTTACAATGAAACGAAAAGAAAAGAGATGGAACATTTCAGAATAGATAAGCTTCTATGGAATTGTCATGTATAAACTGATTGGACAGCACTAAACGCGTTTTATTACTATCGTTAAAAGATGACAGCGATGACTCAAAATTAGTTAATGCGCTACAAAATTACCAGTACTGACGAATATTTTTCATAACGAGTCTGATGCACACTTAAGGGTAGCGCCCAGTTGGACGGGCCGGGACGGGGCGCTTCGCAGCGCAATAATCCGCCTAGATCGCTTGCATACATTTTGTACGGAGCAACGCCCACTGGGACGGGGCACATCGGCGCGGATTTTTCCTTGGCGGAGTTCCGCGAGGCACCCCGCGCACATGCTCTGATGCGGCCCACAGTGATCCTGATATTACTGTTATGAAAAGAGCACCATGGTATTTTAACGCTAAAGTTTCGTACGACAACTACTAGTGGCGCCACTTTCCATACTTGAAAATTCGTATGACAACTACTAGATGGCGTAACTTTCCATACTTGAGGATTTTAACGTCGAGTGGCCTTTATGTTTCGTTTCTCTACTTTGGTACTGAGTAACAAAAATCCGCGCCGATGCAATTCGGCCCGGGCCGCATCTGTGGGCTTTGCAATGCGATGCGCTCCGGCCCGACACGCTCCGCCCCGTCAACAGTGGGCGCTATCCATTATTGTACATAATGGCGGCAATGTTGGTGGCACGTGTTACACTAATATTTTATACAATAAAAAATGCAATTTCAAATTATAAAACTAATTTCAATTTAGTCTAGGTTGTACCAAGATAATTACCACGATTATGAATGTTCGCGCAAGGGTGGGACGTTGAAGAGGATTTTCAAGTTATTACTGTGGTACTAGTTCACGGCCAGTTGGTGTGGAGGCACGCGGTGTGTAGAGCCGTCGGTTGATGATGTAGCTTTGGATGAATCGCGCCATGGGCGTGTCCGCCTTCCTCCCGGATGGGGGACGCGAAGCCAGGGGGGAAGGTCAAGCTGGAATATAGTATTATCATTTGTTACGCTACGTAATTTGTGTCCGCCAATGTAACACACAAACCACAGCTTATTGGTCTAACGCCTTTGGTCGACCGAGGCACGCATGTCCCATTGCGGGTTTCGGAAGGACATGAACATATTTAAAGGCACAACTGATTTGATATCTATAAGTAAATAAGCATTCACGCCCATATCCCCGAAGGGGTAGGCAGAGGCACAACCAGGGAACCTTAAGTATCTTCACGCCCATATCCCCGGCGGAGTAGGCAGAGGCAAAACCAGGGCACCTATGACTAGCCGAAGCATGCAAGCCTATCGCACACCGGGCACACATCCAATCCCGGGCAACGTTAATTTTGTTAGAAAATTGAAAATAGTCATTTTTTAAATTTTTGTTGCCCGTCAAGAAGTCAAGTCCGACGCCGGACCGCTATACCACAAAGACGATTTGGTATATATGATAATAAAAATTTAGTTGAAAAATATAATTTGCTATGTAATTGGCAACTTGTTTTAAGATCTTTCGTTTTGACTACGACATTTTTCGAGTATCAGTAAACATCAAGTGTACTATCAGTATATTTATTCCTCCTATAGACCATGTTTGTTTCTCAAGTCCAAGCACGTTCCTGTGAATACCCATTACCTACCAAGCATATTCTACGTATATGTAAGTGTGTTGTATAATTTATATAAAAAAAAACAATTCTTTCATAAAAGGTACAATGTGTATGTGTAATGTGTTTATTGAAACTAAAGAACCTTGTTACCGTTTCCTCCGACTAACTCTTTTTTGGTACTCGTTGTTTACTAATGGCGCCTTGAGCATCTATTATAATTAAAATACGAGTTTTTAGCGTCTGCCTATATGGCCTTACCGAAACGTTCACATGTCATTAAAATAGGATAATGTGCTCACCGCCGGTGGAGTGCGAGGGCGGGGGTGTGGGTGTGGGTGTGGGCGTGGGTGTGGGCGGGTGGCGGGCGAGGTAGGCGCGGCGCGCAGCCGCCAGGAGGCGCCGCCGCCGCCGCTGCAGCGCCACCTCGCGCTCGCCGGCGCCGACCTTGAACTCCCGGCCCTCCTCTTCCCCCTCGGACACGCCTTCTTCCGCACTCTCTGCTTTCACCGTCTCCGACCTGCCGCACATACAAAATCTTTCATAAGCATCACATCCGATGGGACCTCTGTAATCGTTAACTTAAATAAAAATTACAAGTTTACACTGAATAATAACAGGTTGCCTGATAAAAAAAACATTTATCGGAGTTCTGATAAAGTCTCCACTCGCTTGTCGATGAAGTCGAATGAATACGATAAAATTGCTAATTATTCGAGATTACACGTTACCGTATGTCCGGCATCGCCCCGGCGCCGCCTGCCGTCCCGGTGCCGTCACTCGCCGTCCCGGTGCCGCCTCCGCTCGCCGACGTCACTGCGTTACAATACAAAATACATGTTATTTATTTGCCGTAGATACATCTTCAAACTAGAGGATTTACACTCCTTCAAATATTTATATCTATATTCTACAATTTGTTTATGCTAGACGTTTATTTACTATGGACACTTGTTACACCTGTCGCGCATGTCAACAATGTAATTACGTTTATCATCGGTATCGTAACTCACCACAAACTAGTATTACTTCAACGTCGGCAGCATTAAACCGTGAGTCGTGGTATTATTTAAATAATACTTCTTCAATATGTTAACTTTTGGGTAAATCATAAGTTTTATTATCACACGAGTGAGACGCATTTACTTTTACAGCTATTTGCAGATAATTAGTACTTACTCACAAAATGCTGCGATTTCAGTGAATTTTGTGTCAAACAGCTTCTCCAAAAATATGTTAGTATAATATAGGTATATTTTATGTATAGTAGATACCCGTGTAAGAGCGTGGGTCGGCTGGGGGGTCAACGGGGGGGTCGGGGGGCGCGGTGGGCATCGGCAGGCGGCCCTCGAGGATGTTGTCGAGAGTGCGGTCCGCCGACCGGGTCAGCGCCAGGTCCGCCAGCAGCCGGCCGCGGCTGAACTGCGGGAACACGGTCTGCACCTGCACACACACACACACACACATACACACATTAACCATATACAATTCTCAATCACATGCTACACCCAAAAGAATCATTTGAAGTGAGAGAATTAAGAATTACATGTGGAAATTAGGCACGCCTGACTTTGAGTACGATCGCTTGCACAATGCTTGCAGCAATATAACACTTGTCGTAATTAAAAAATATACCTAATAATTTAGCGCAGTAAACTATAAAACTGCATAAACCGACTACAACTGTTTCATTGGGTACCACGTCGCGATTTTTTAATAATTGTTCGGCTTAAATGTTATTAACGTCCTACTAGTAGCTTTTGAATTACACTTTATAACACATACGAGTATATTAACCACTAGTCAGATCATGATAAACAAAGGTGTGTGTGCGATTCACATACGATAGAAGTGAAACTTCAGTAAATCGACAAAATAATGAGATGAATATATATTTGTGTCTGTTACCTGTCGTTTTTCCGTTGCACCCGTTTTGATTTCACAACGATTCTGAAGAAGTTTCACTTCAAAAATCCTCCGAATCATGACCTATCTTTCTAATCTTTTACACCATAAAAATCGGCTGGCTGTTGGCCAAGTAATCGCGTAACGTACTAAAAAACATATAGCCAATTTGAGAATCTCCCCCTGTTTGGAGTCGGTTAAAAACAAGTGTCTAGTCAGCCACCAATTGATGTGTTACCTTTTAAAAATAATCGGTCATAACTTTATGTAGTAAAAAAAAGTTTTTTATGACAGAACTAGAAGGACCACTTTCTAATAAACTGTTGTAGCTAAGTGAGCATTAAGTTATTCCGCCGAAAGTAATCGTAGTTTTTGTGTTATGTCACTTATAGTATCCTCACGTACTTGCTTGCGACACTCAATTAATGCATACTATCAGCTACCTCACGCAGAACACCTCGGCGACGTGGAGTACCTAAATGTGCCTCTTAAGGGCTAGCCACGTTTCGTTTCCACAAACGAGCACAAGACGAATAATGCTCTGGTACATGAGAATTGTTACCTTTAAGGGGATTTTCTTGTCACAGATAACCCCATACAAGGGCATGAAGCTGACGACATTTTTACCCATTTGGCTGATATACGCATCTAAACGACGTGATCGATACCACCAGCTTTATGAAGCTCTGATCCCATTTCAATTTATCTGCTTTCATAAAAGCATGCCGAGTATATGCGTACTGTACTGCTGTGCTGTGAGTATATGTGTGCTGTGTCATGCAGTTTTCGGCACATTAAGATAAGGCCACCTCTTTCTAAAGTATATCTCCATAAATCTACTTTACGCTCCAATTTCATATCTTGGTAGGCGTCACGTGCTTATCACCACACACCTACACTACAGAACTATGCAATGCGCTGACATCTGTGGTCATATGCTGTGCAAGATAATCGATCTGCAGCATCACTGAAGCCAGTTTTAACTGGTGTCAAGATATGGATATGTTCATCACGTTAATTTAGTGAGCGATTCGTGGTGTGACAGGTGGTACGTGTGGGAGGGTGATTATGATGTTGGGCCACCATTCACTTGGATTGGATTGACCAAACTGTTCTCAAATAAAGTGTGTGTAAAATGGTGATTGTGGTGTTGGGTTACCTGGGCCAGCATGTCTTCAAGCTGCAGCGCGGTAGGCACGGGTGGCTCGCGCACTCGCGTCACCTCCACCGAGAAGCTCGGCAGCCACGACACGTACCGTGACCCTGCACACAAACACAAATACGCACAATGTACATTACATTAACAACCACACACAATATTAACAACCACACACAATGGCAAGAAGCAGAAATCTCGGCCCTAGAAATAAAGACGATTTCCTAATAGTAAGCGAAAGCTTCCAAAAACACCGAAGGCTGTGAGACGGTCACACTGGTCCGAACTTTATACCACAATTTAAAATGTCATGTTTCAGAATCAGAATCTACTATTAGAGAAAAACCAGAGAATTTAAAACACATACCTAATTATTTATCATACTCGTCCGAACACTACACTACACTACTAAACACTACTAAACACTACACTGTTCCGAACTTTATACCACAATTTAAAATGTCATGTTTCAGAATCAGAATCTACTATTAGAGAAAAACCAGAGAATTTAAAACACATACCTAATTATTTATCATACTCGTCCGAACACTACACTACACTACTAAACACTACTAAACCCTACACTGGTCCGAACTTTATACCACAATTTAAAATGTCATGTTTCAGAATCAGAATCTACTATTAGAGAAAAACCAGAGAATTTAAAACACATACCTAATTATTTATCATACTCGTTGTTTTCTATTTAGTTACTATATTATGCCTCGTTGGGGGAGGGGTTGGCGTACACGAGTAACTCCACCGACAAACCGCGAAGCTCGGGTTCGATTCCCGCATAGGACAGGCCTTTGTGTGATAAACATCGATGTCTGTATTTCCGGGACTGGATGTTTATTAAATTAATTGCGGTATCTGTATTCCGTGTATTAGTATCGTTGACTAACACCCTTAACACAAAAGTACTTGTCCAGGTATATTATTATATTGATTGTCCAGAAAACTAAAGCAAAACTGAAAAGTATCCTATAATTATGACTTTGTTTTCAAATATAATATCACTTTAACTCGTTGAATGAATGTCGAACGAAGCAAAAGAATAAAATTGTAAGTTTTTTAGATGTCTCATTTGCTTCCTGTACTTACGTTGTATGTCGATTATCAAGCATTGCACACCACAATGTGGCAGAATATGTTGGTATAATTAGATATTTTTGTAACAACCTCTAACACACATGTTCACCAAATAAATAGCTTCATTTTAAAGCACTAAACTATAGTGTCCTGAAAATCAAAACAAGTCGATTTACCGATGGAATGGAATCTCCATTGGAGCAAGGTAACGACAAAGAATAAGCATAAACCAAAGCAGCAGACAAAGGAGAAGTATAGAGGACTGGTGGCGAAGATGCAGTGCATCAACGTTACGAGGAATTTATAGGTATTATTTTACAGCATTTTGAGTTTGACAAGTAAAATGAAGTCAAATGAAGTAAAGTATGACATTCTATTTTACAATCTTTGACATTTTATTTATAGTCAGAATACTAAAAGAAGGTTACAGTATTTTGCAATTTGCATACAGACTCGACACAACGTTGTTACAAAGTTTTATTAATGTGCAAATAACAAGATTAAAACTTAAGGAGTGCATACTCATTAAAAGTAAATAACAAACAAAAATATCAGAAGACTAGATGTTGCCCGCGGTTACGCTCGAGTATTGAAGTTTTAGCATTTTCGCGATACACCGTTTAGATATCAGGATGGAAAGTAACAAAGAAGCTTATAGATAGAACATAACATGACTAATTGTACATAAGTCTTTATAATTTGTGGATAGAAGTAGCGACCAAACTGTCAAACAGTACTTCAAGCTTGAAATTGAGATTGAGTGAGATTGGGTGTCCATATTTTTTAATAAGATTGTTTAGTTTTGCTTATTACGAACATTTTAGATTAGATATAACTACTTTTTCCCTGAGGCCAGCGATATAACACTAGCTAAGCCGACAGACGTTGTCCTCTCGTAACTATGATATATTGATACTGACAATAACTAACGAATGGAAAAAAGAATTAACAACATTGGTCCATACCACAGATTACACCCCTGTCCATGCGTTCCGGTCTGGTGTGATGATCAACGAAAATGGGGATTCATTTTTATTTACATGTGGAAAATATAATTAAATTTAAGGCGTTAAATACCCGGCGAAAGGTACATAAATAGGCACACGACAATTACTATCCTGGTTAAATATTGTCTAAACAAGGACGAGTCACAGAAATCTATACCTAGGTAGTTGTTTGAACTGCGTTTGATTTAGATTTGAACTATACTAAGACCAAGTCGGTTGACATCGGAACCTAACCCTGCCCATGATGTGAACACTCCCAAGATATTGATAAAACATCAATGGTGTGTCCTAACCTGTATACTTAGCCTTATATCCAGGGTTGAGCACGAACTACCTGGAGTACCTGGCACTGGTAAACGGTTAATACATATTTGAAAGTCCAAATAACGGTGCGATTCAATAATGACCAGAGTCATCTAGCTTCACAATTGGTAAAACACAAAGCGTCATTAACAATAAATCAAAAAAGGTCAATGTTATCGCTTTAATAATAAGTCTATAATAATTGCCACTCATAAGCTCTCGGTCAGATAGTGATATAAAAGCGCAGAGGTTCATTTAGGGCACCCACGACTAGCCGGACATACTAAGCCCCATAATGTGATAAGTGACATGCCTATCTCACCCAGGACTCATATCAACGTCCAACGTCTTTTTATTAATTAGAAATTGAAAAAAAAATACACATTTTCTCAAGGATTTTTTTATCAAGGAAACTGTCAGAATCAATGTTTCATGCTTCTACTTTATTTTTCTTCAGTTTTTGGCGCTAGCATTCATAAAGTTTAAATAGGCATCAAGTTACCTGATTTAACAAAACCGGATTTAAATTAATCAAAATTAGTCAGAAGTCATTAAAGAACATCATGTCAGGATTTTGAGTCAAGGCTTCGTTACTCGAGCTCATTTAATGAAATTTGGTGGCAACGAGGAAATACATGGTACACTAATATTTTCATGATAATTTCATTTGTGCACTTTCATTGGCACTAAAAATTTTACAAAGTGCCACCAAAGTTGATTAATATCCCACAATATAAGCACGAAATTCGATAATTACGAAAAACCACGACCATCTTTTCTCTCGATGGCGCCAAAACTCCATGTTTTTACTTATCAAGTATTCTCACTACACCACTCATTACTTTTTCGTTAACATTATCTTAGGGTATATATTACATAGTATACTTGAAATATTTCAAAGCGATACCAAGAATTGTGTGACGTCTTCAACTAGATATGAATGTACACAACATATTATGTACTTAGGATTTTCAAATTCTTGAACGGAAATATGTCTGTTTTGTATAGTATATCGTGTACGTAATATAGCAAAAAAGGTTAGTCGACGTCATTCTAGCTGTCTTTATGAAATTCTTTCGAGCGTGACCTCCAGTTCTATCTACATGTTTCTTGAAGGTAACCCAAGTCATTCTCCCACTCCAAACTCTCTATACACATAAAATATGGTTAAGACAAAGAAAGCACTTCGCAAATTCTCTTCTCCAAGGCATTCCCTAAACGGCATGTCATTATACAAATCGTTTTGTTTAGTTTCAGAGTCGCTAATGTACATCAGATAGGTATTTGTGTGGAAATTACAAATCTCGATCGTAATAGCGACATCAACTATATGTATATGGAGAACACCTACTAGATATGCGTGTATGTTTAGCTTTGTTTGTAGCCGCTAAAATGTATACACCTAGATAAAAAACGACATCGAACAAAGACTGTGACTCACCGTCGAAGTGGAACAAGTGGTTGGGCTGTCGCTGGTCGAGACGGGGCTCGTCGGCGAGAGGGGCGAGCGGGGCGAGTGGTGCGAGGGGCGAGAGCGGTGAGAGCGGCGCCAGTGCGGCGAGCGGCGCGTCGGGCGCGGCAGAGAGCGCGCGCCGGCAGGTGGGGCACGACGCGTCTTGCTGCACCCAGCGGCACAGGCAGCCGCTGCGGCACACCACAGTGCTATCTTACTTCTATGTCTCTATATACTATTATGAATGATGTTCAGACATGAGAAGACAAATGTGCATTAACCCTTTTATTAAAGAAAAATCGTAAACTTCAAGCACTAAACGAGATTCCCATTGTTCTTGTTATTCCCGGAATAACAGAGTATTAACTTCACAATTCAATCCGATCGCATACGCAATTACACGTAACACGTACCGTCTTAACTATTACATTATCTTAAAATTGCCCACAATGTCAAATAAGTGTGATAATTGTCAAAAATTGTCAGAAAAACAGTTTAGATTTTAATCAAACAAAAATACTTCACAGTTGCTATCATCTTTTACTGTTAAGATATATGAATAAACATCTAGACGACGAAATGCACGTTATGGTGATATTTATAGATTATAGTAAGGCATTTGACACTCTTGGACACGTTAGACTTATAGAAACACTAGAAAGTAGTAGGATAAGAGGAAATTTGTTAAATTGGTGTAAAAAATATTTGATAGACAAGAAAGCTATTGTCAAAGTTGGTGAAGAATATAGTGAGCCAATACAAACTAAGCAAGGACCAGCACAGGGATCAGTGTTAGGCCCCCTGCATTTTGTAACGTATGTCAACGTTTTTAACGTTTAGTAGATTAATGTGACATATTGTATCAATTTGCAGATGACACTTGCTTATTAACGGTTGCAAAAACTACCAGTGCAGGTTTAGATATTCTACAAAAAGGTTTTAATATTTTAGTGAAGCGGTCACACGACTGGGGCTCGCGTTATATGGTAATAAAACAAAAGTTATGTATATATGTACAAGTCAAAATCGAAGTTTTTTTGCTCCTAGGTTGATATTACATTCTAATGACTGCTTTCATAAAAATGTTTGTGATTGTAAGTGCATTAATGTAGTGGAACAGCAATTATATCTAGGACTAATTATTGATGATCGACTTAACTGGAAGCACCATATTAATCGTGTGTGTGACAAACTTAGAGGTATTCTAGCTAAATTTTTACTTATAAAATATAATATAACACTAACTGTTACCCGCGGCTTCGCCCGCGTAGTCCATTTATTTAATATTTAACTCTCCAACGCTACCCATTGAAATTTTAAGATGAAAAACGGCCTACGTCTTTTTTCAAATTTTAATCTATTTTTATTTAAATACCACGCGTCTATGTCGCGCGGTCTTTAAACTATAATGTTAACGTAGTGATTATATTCAATTTGACAGTGTTATTTTAAAACTGCGATATCTCCTAAGATATTTAGTCAAATCAAGTGATGTAAAATGCAATTTT